>JAKZAP010000010.1:12617201-12795611 GCA_023053575.1 Branchinecta lynchi | reverse complement strand
CGGGCAACTTTTAGTGCAAGACACTTGCCGACAACGTTTATTTCGTGTCCAATTTGATTTGGAATTATTTGCTCTTAATTTCTTTCTGTGTCTTCTTTCAAAGTTGCACGTTTGGCTAAGATGGTACGCAGTTTCACTAAGGGTGGTTAAACTAGAAAGTCTAGCATACCCCGAAAGAAGAAGAAGCATATTAAGAATAAATTTTTTTTTATATATATATATATATATATATATACAGAGCGTGTTCCACCCTACTTACCGTAGCTACTACGCATGACGTCACGAATCCTGGCCTTTTGCCGTCAAGGCTGGAACGATTTTTCTAATTTCCAGCGGAATATCATACCACGAATCCGATCAATCACATTACAGAGATGAATAGTTACCAAGCTTACTACGCTTCCGAGCAGGGTAAGCAAATAGTTACTATTTCGAGGAGGTTCGATGAAGGTTGAAACGAAAATAGTAACTAATAGTTACTATTGTTAGAAGGGTGGAACACGCTCATACTGTCTGTGCTAGAAGAAAGCTGAAACAGTTGGAATCAAGTTTGTTGTTTTTGAATGGAACAAAAATGGAATGGTATTTATTTATTCACTAAAAAATCGTGTAAAGGTACTTACAATTGTCAGAGGTTATTTAAAATTTCGACATTTTTTTTATAAAACTATACCATTCTGATAACGGCTGTGTCTGGTAGCTTTGTAAGTTATAAAGACTGCATGGTTTCTTATGTTCTTAAAAGGTATTTTGGGCCTTTATGGATGGTATGGAAGAGGAGTTACGATTTGCAGTTATACCAAAATGCTACATTGCGCATGCATGCATACTCCAAAATGTTGGTCTTATGTTTAAATCCTCAGGATGCGAAGACTTGAGACATTATGTTTTCATGAAAGTTTTATCATGTACAGACATGAATTTGCCCCACTGAGTATTTCCATGTATTATCTTCCCATTCTAAAGTTTCAGTAATCATCACTCGAAGGATTTTTTTTTTCTTCAACCAAATTTTCGATGAGTTTTGGTTCGAAATTGGGAGGCCATTTTAAGAAAGAAATAGTTAAAGCAACGCTTTTTGGGATCCCAAAACGTAAGTGGAGGGATACCTATGACATCGCAAAAGTTGTCCGTCCGTCTGTAAGCACGATAACTCTCGAAGGGAATGAGATATTTTGATGAAACTTGGTATGAGGATTGTTTGGGTCAAGGGTAAGGTCGAGTTCGTAGATGGGGTCTGTATTCCTATATTTGGGGGTGGAGGTGGGGGGACAAACAAAATATTTTTAAACAGCTAATGTGATAGTCGATTATGGAGTAAGAAGAAATCCTGAGCACGATGGTGAAACCATTTTCTCGCTGGACGAGTAGTTTGTCCGGAATCCGGCAAAAACCGGAAAGTTGGTTAAAAGTAAAAGTTTCATTTGAAGTTGATTAAATGTTTGATTTAGGGGTAAGAAGACATGCTGAGCATGATAGTGAAAATCGTTTTGTCGCCGGGCAAGCAGTTCGTCCGGAATCCGGCCAAAACCGGAAAGTTGGTTAAAAGTAACAGTTTCATTTGAAGTTGATTAAATGTTTGATTTATGGGTAAGAAGACGTGCTGAACCCGATGGTGAAAACCATTTTCTCGCCGGACAACTATAGTTCGCCTGTAATCCGGCCGAAACTGGAAAATATGTTAAAAGTAAAAGCTTTATCTGAAGTTGATTAGATGATATATTTAGGGGTAAGAAGAGACGCTGAGTCTGTATATAATGATTATTTTTTACCCGGACATATAATTAGTCCAGAATCCGGTTGTACCCGCATTTTTTTTAAGTCAAAATTTTATTTAAAGTTGATTAGATTTCTTTATAGGGATAAGGAGATACGCCGACTTCGTTTCCGAATTTTTCTTTTTTTGCTGGACTAGTAGTTCACTCGGAATTCGGGCGAAACAGCAAATTTGGCAGTAGTAAAGCAGGAAGTTTCGGTCAATATCGTCAAAATACATATGGCTTATAGAGGTATAGATAGGTAGATAGAGTATCTGAACTCGGTTTTCTCTGATGATTAGCCTGGCGAAGACAAGACCGAATTGTCTGGATCAAATCTTAGATTTTTGCGATCCCATCGACACCTTTGGTCTTGTTCTTGGGTAACTTGCATATCGGACAAAGAAGCTTCATTTTTTACATCCTCAGTGGTTGCTGCTGCTGGAGTTTTTATGTGACGGCAGCATACTTCGGCAGTACTTCCATTTTATTTTGTACTTCTTTGCCCTTTTTTACTGCACTGATGTCCTTGGGCGGTGCGTCATAAATCATTCAGTCATTCATTCGTTGTCTGTTGAATGAAAGTAGGGCCTCGGTCGGTATACAACCAGTTTTCCGTTTTCAGGAGAGTACAACGACAAGCTAATTTATCGCAATGGAACGTTGCTGTTGATATACAAAGATGGTGCAAAATGTGACAGCGATGAGAAGAGCCGTCGGTCAACGATGGTGCAGTTCATCTGTGATCGTCAAGCCAAAACTGGACTTCAGCAAAATGTTAAACTAACATTGGGAGAGTACACAGACTGCATTGCACACTTCCACTGGATGACGGAAGCTGCTTGCGCTCCTTGGAGGTAAGTTCAACGGTCCCCGCTTTTGTTTCTACTCTCTCGTCCCTTCGTTTCTTCTGTTCTTCATTTTTTTGTCACGTTTTCTAAGTCGGAAAGCGCCGTGGATAATCGACAGTTTCAGTTTCAGTTATTTCACAAAAAATAAAAAAAAACACCATAAGGCCTAACGTAATGCCTGGCAATGGGCGGGGCTTATTCTTTCTTCATATTGTCGTAAGGTAAACAAACCAAAAAAAAAACAAAAAAAGGAGAGAAAAAAGAAGGAGAGAAAAAAAGAAGAAGAAAAAAAAGAAGAAGAAAAAAAGAAGAATGAAGACAACAATAGAAGACATAACAAGAATTTAAAATTTTAGGAATCTAAATTTTCAGTGGCAAATAAAGTGAAGCTCATGAAAAATTAAATTATAGATTGTATGGTCTCTTATGAAGAAAAAACGCGATATTGAGTGTAACCCAGAAAAGTAACCCAAGTTCTTTCACCATTGTAGTTGCTAAATATTTCTAGCATAGAGGTACAAGCATAGAGAGGTACAGCAAATTCGAAAGAAAACGTTCGTTCGATGGAAATTGATTGGATGAAAAGCGGAGCAAGAAGTAACGCATTTTCATCGGGTATCTTTGACCTATTTGAGTAAATTAATGATGGGTAAGTAGATTCTCGTGTTTTAGCTCTATTTGGTTAGACTTTGAGGTTTTTTTCTTCGCCAAACCTGGTAAACCCTGGAACAACTTCAGTCCTGGACGTTAAGTTAAGGAACCTGAGATTTTTACACAGAATTTCCAGTACAGCTAAAACCCATCATTTTAGGAACGTTTCATGCACGACTTCTGACTCCAAAGGCAACCTCTATGACTTGTCTACCCTAACTTCCTTCACAACGAATCATGAGGCTGGGCATGGTGACACATCCTTTCTTCTAAACGTGTGCCACACAGTCATTGAAGGCTACGATGCTGAATGTCCAGCGTACGCCGCCAGCTGCCTGAGAAAGGTTGAAAAAGGGAAAACAAGGTATGCCAGCATTCAATGCTCTGATAGGTACCATGCTGGGAACCGTCGCGTGACCTTGCTGGCGACCTTAAACATTTCCGTGACGATAATCAAATTCGGTGATAGTGCTGTTTCGTTTTTGCACTCTGGCCATGTCGTGATACAGAAAATTTTGCACTAGAATATTAATATATTTGTTCTTATGCCTGGACCGCACTACGGAAACATCTGTTCGTAATTTGGTTTTTAGATGTTTTAAAACCGGTTTTTAAGACGTTTTAGGACGCTCCTCTCTCATTGGTTGCTCATAACAAATTAAAAACGGGAAATAGATTTATCCATCCCAGATTTTATGAACGGGTTGAAGGAAGAACGTCTTAAAAATCGCTAAAACCAGTCTTAACAAGAGCTGAAAGCTCATATGGCACTTGTCGGAACAGTTAGCATGTTTGTCACTCACCCCCAGTGATCAGACCCACACCGTACTTGAAACTGAACATTTGAGACACTCATTCTTGGCACTTGTCAAGTTTCATGCACGTCCGATCACCCGTTCCTAAGTTATGAATGCCACCTGATTCCGGATTCCCCATCCCTCTACTAGAGTCCCTAATTGGCCTGCCAAGTTTCATGGTCCTAGCACATCTGGAAGCACCCTAGCTCGAGATCACCGGAATTCCGGGAAACCCCCTCCACATCCCCCACCGTGACACGATTCGGTCCTGTTTTGTCAGGAATGCATCTAGGGTTTACGCTTGCTCTTCAAACCAAGTCCAACTCCGATGCCTTGACTTTAAGCGACTCACGAGATGCCCCCTCCAGCTCCCCCCCCCCCCTCCCAGTGATCAGATCCGATCCAGACTTGAAACTGAACATCCAAGACACTTGTTCTTAATACTTACCAAGTTTCATGCACGTCCGATCACCCATTCCAAAGTTGTGAATGTCACTAGATTCCCGATTCACCACCCCTCTACTCCCCCCCACGATGATCGGACCGGGGAAGGGACTATTTTCAAGTCAACATGGTAGAATTCCTAAAATGCCTGCCAAGTTTCATGGACCTAGCACATCTTGAAGTACCCTAACTCGAGATCACCGGAATTCTGGTAAACCCCCTCCAACCCCCCCCCCCCACCGTGACACGATACAGTCCTGTTGTGTCAGTAATGTATCTAGGATATAATCTTGTTCTTCCACCAAGTTCTATCCCGATCCCTCGAATCTGAACTTTTCAGAAGATTTCCGGTGCCCCCTTCCAGCCCCCCCCCCCCGGTATCGTATCCGGTCCGGATTTGAAAAGGAACATCTGATGCACTTGTTCTTGACACTTGTCAAGTTTCATGCACGTCCGATTACCCCTTCCAAAGTTTTGCGTGTTACTAATTTCCGGATTCCCCATCCCGCCACTCCCCCTACGATGGTCGGATCGGGGAAACGACTATTCTTAAGGCAGTCTGTTCGGGTCCCTGATATGCCTACCAAATTTCATCGTCCTAGTACCGAACTCGCGGGATCACCGAATTCCCCCCCCCCCCCCCCCACTCCCCCCACAGTGTCCGAATCCGATCCCATTTTGTCAATGATGTATCTAGGACTTGTGCTTGTTCTTCCCACCAAGTTTCGTCCCGATCCCTCACCTCTAAGCATTTCACAAGATTTCCTGGTCCCCCCTCCAGCAAGGCAAGTGCCATAAAAACGGGTCAAGACCGATTTACGAACAGGTGTGTCCATAGTGGAGCCCGGGCATTAAGCTTAGCTCATCATTACACATATCATGTATCTGAGCCATCACTACACATTAAAATTTAACTGAAAAGGAAGCTTATTTTTACATCTGATCTTTGAATACACTGAAATATTATGACTCGCCAAAGGGATTTTGTAGTTCAGACTGTGCGCTTCTTGCACGACAACACAAAATTCTCCCAGACGTGGAGAATTTGAATTTTAACAAAGCCCTGCATTTCCGGGGCTAAAGATGTTCAGAAAAGTCGCGCTTGTAGAAAGCTGTCTTGCAAAGAATTTGACGTTTTTGTTTCGTTTTCGGCAATATGTTACATTTGTAGTTGGTAAATATTTCAAGCGTAAAGGGGCACGGACATAGAGGTAGGCTACCACAAATCCGAAAAACTAAGAGCGTGTTCCACCCTTCTACAAATAGTAACTATTAGTTACTATTTCCGTTCCAACCTCATCAAAATTTACTACGCTGCGTTCCAACCTTCTCAAAATAGTAACTAATAGAATAGTAACTACTTGCTTACCACGAGTAACTACGGATCTCTGTAACGTGATTGGTCGGATTCACCCGTGGCATGATATTCTGCTGGAAAATAGAAAAATCGTTACGGTCTTGGCAGCAAAAAGCCAGAATTCGTGACGTCATGCGTAGTAAATACGGTAAGTAGGATGGAACGCGCTCTTAAGTTATTTCGAGTGAAATGGGTTGTCTGCGGAAAACTGAGAAACATAGTGACGTGTTTTTATCGGGTTTTCAAACCTTTTTAAATGAATAAGGGATGTGTATCTAGACTGTCGGATCTCAGGCCCGTTCGGCTGATAAGCCTAAACGAAGTAGCTTGTAAAACAAGAGCTGTGATCTCTCATGGCACTTGCAAGTACACGCAGTAGCTTAGGGAATTTGTAAGCAAAACTTAAGGTACAGATGATCATGGGCCCTTGGGGATGTAACAAATGTTTCATTTATTGTAAATGTTTTATTCCACTTTGCGGTAAGATTGGCGCTTCAAGTATGTTGGAAAGTCATATGTAAGCAACATCCTTGATGCAAAAATGATCATGGGCCCTTGGGAATCACGAAAGTGTGTCTAATGGTCAAAAGTATCTGTTCTTAACCTTGCAGTTAAGATAAGCACTTTAAGAGCGCTAAAACTAATTTATAAGCATATAGTTGAGCTACAAACAATCATGGTCCGTTGGGGATTATAAATGTGTATCGTTAGATCAGAAACACGTTATCTTGTCAATTATCAAGTTTCCTTCGGACTCGACCAACTGTTCAAAAGTTATGCATGACTCAAGATCCGGTAATCAGGATCCCAATTCCCTCCACTCCCCCGAAGATGGCCGGATCGGGAAATAACTGCCTCCAGTTCAATCTGATCGGGTCCCTATTATAGGCTACCTGCAGAATTTCATCGTCCTAGTGCATCTGTAAGTACTTTAACTCGCGATCACCGGAATTTTGGGAAACCCCCTCTACCCCCCTCCCCACAGTACGCCAATCTGGTCTATTACACGAAATGAGACATCCGCGACCCGAGGTCTTTCCAACTGTCAAGTTTTAGGTGTGTCCAATGCACCGTTGCAAAGTTGTCAAGATCCCGGATTTCCCCTCCCTCCTCTCCCCCCCCCACGATGGTCGGATCGGGGAAATCACTATTTTCAAGTCAATCTGGTCGGGTCTGGGACATCGCTGCCAAGTTTTATCGTGTTAGCACAGCTAGAAGTACATTAACCCGTGATAACCGGAATTCCGGGACCCACCCTCCAACTCGCGCCACAGTGCCCGGATCAGATCCGATTGTGTCGACGATTTATCTGGGATCTGTGCTTGTTCTTTCCTTCAAGTTTCGTCCCCATGCCTCCACTCGTAAGCGTGTCACGATATTTCCGGTACCCCCCCCCCCCCCCCTCCAGCTCCCCCTACAGTCGTTGACTACAGTCACGTTTCATTCCGATGTTCGGAAGTTACGCATGCCTTAATATTCGGGATTTCGCCTTCCTCCTCCCGCAAGTTTCATCGTCCTGGTACATCTGGAAGTACCCTAACTCGCTACATCGGACTGACCGACAGACCCGAAGGAAAAGTGATCGGTGTTTGGCACTTGGCCGACAAGGCAAGTGCCGTAAAAACAGGTTGTCCCACTGAAAACTAGTACGCCTAAAATATATTCTACTTTTACTGGTGAACTGTACAGGTTCAGCAGCCCTATTAACGAACGAACACTCACCTGTTTTCTTACGTGGTTTCGGAGTTTTAGAATTTAGAATGGCGGGTTGTATGATAATTCTGCGTCAACGCTTGTGTATTAATGAACGAACACTCACCTGTTTTCTTACGTGGTTTCGGAGTTTTATAATTTAGAATTGCGGGTTGTATGATAATTCTGCATCAACGCTTGTGTAACATCCAACCGTATTCTTAAGGTCCAAGAATTTTGTACGTCCGTTTAGCTGCTAGGGAGCTTTTTTAGCGCAAAAGCGAGCGTAAAACACAACATGTAAAGTACGCTCGGGCTTGTGAAGAGCGCAAATACCCCATCAGTTTATGAAGCAGCCTATAGAACGCCGGTGAACGAGACAGAAGTTGGACGAAATTGCGCTGCGAAAATCATCACATAACATCGCCATGTGTGCTGCAAGTAAAGGTACCGATCGAATTTCTGCGGCGATGAAAAAGGTGGACACTCAACTGGCCTTCCTTTTGTTTCTTTGGTAGTAGTGGCAGTTACGATTGCCTAGAACCAAGTAAAATTGGGTGGAACCAGCCTTTGATACAAAATTTTGTCTTTAGTCTGGGGTGAAAAATCCTTGAATCGGTTTTGGTCAGACTGGAGTCGAAAGTGACAGGAAGGATACGTTTTGTCAGGACTAAGCTTCGTAGTTGAGTTTGTAGTTGCCGGGAGATGGGTCCGTGCGTGTTTCGCATGGACATGGATCTACTAAAGCAAGTCACTTGTTCTCCTATGAATCATTTAATTGCAGTTCTTTCGCCTACTGTTGTCATATACTTATAGTTTTTCCGTTTTCGACGGTGAGCCTGACGTTCACAGACAGTCCGATTTTCGAAGTTAAGCCTCGCATTCTTGCCAGTATAATAAAACCGGTCGACGGTATTAAGCTCACGAATATGAAGTACGAACACTCCATTGATCCTACTGAAGAACGGAAACGCCACCAAAACGAATCCTCAAAAACTCAAATCCTATGAGCGTGTTCCACCCTACTTACCGTAGTTACTACGCATGACGTCTCGAATTCTGGCTTTTTGCCGTCAAGGCTGGAACGATTTTTCTATTTTCCAGCAGGATCTCACGCCAGGGTCGAATCCGACCAATCACGTTATAGAGATGCGTAGTTACTACGCTCCCGAGCATGGTAAGCAAATAGTAACTATTAGTTACTATTCTTTTCGTGAGGATGGAACGGAAATAGTAACTAATAGTAACTATTGTTAGAAGGGTGGAACACGCTCTATGTAAACCGATCGACAACGTGTGTTTCTGGCTCTTCGCTGGGCATACGGCGATTCGTCGTCGGCGCGAAGATTTCGTCATCAAGAGTATTACCATAAATGTATACTGGTGGATGAATGCAATGACATAACACACATGACAGCCAACTATAAAGCCAATAAGCTGCCTACTGCCTATACAAGTTGCGCTTGAAAATTTCTTTTGAGTTTAGCGTCAGATAAAGTCTGGTAACACTGTAAAAAAAAAATCTTGCAGGATTCGCTACTGGGATTAGTCTTGTTTCTATTGAGTTGAGATTATGTCTAATTCGGATCAATCTTATACCAGTAGAGATAAGATTAAACCCAGTAGCAAATACCGTAGTTAACTTTAATCCTTACTCTGAGAAACTTTTTACAGTTATAAATCATTTTAGAAAGATAGTGAGAATGTACATGAATTCAGAATGCTTGAAAGTGCTTGTCTCGTTGAAGATGATGTGTGTTGCGAGTAATGGACCTGGTCACCATTTCCAAAAGAGAAGGATAAAGTAAGAGCCCTTAAACGATAAAATAGTTACGTTTTTGATCCGAATTCTCCGTTCTGAATTCTCGCTTCTGAATTGTCGATTCTCCTACAAATTACCGTTTTTGCTCCTCTGGCTTCTCCATTCTCGCTTTTGACAAAAACACCAATTTGCAGCTTGTCCGCAACCCGGTGTACGTGTTGGACACCCGCATATTGGACACTCGCACTCTGTTGACCAATCAGGGAGGAGAACCGAGAAAGGAGAATCGAGAATTCACCATCGGAGCAACTTCTCGATTCTGCAGAATCGCGGGGCTTTCCCCGTTTTCGATTCCGACAAAAACGCAAGAAAAGGAGAATTCGCTTCATCCGAATAGTCTGAAACGCGAAATGGGAGAACTGCGAGGAGAATCGCGAGGAGAATTTGGATAAAAAACGCAACTAATTTACCTCGGAAGGGTGTAAGACCCGTCCCCCAGCCTTTTCTGTTGTCAAATTATAATTGTGATGCATTTGTCTTTAGCTACTTGGGTCTTGGAACTGTGCAAGGACCGCCATCTGTTGAAAGCGATGGTGTTTTGCGACTGAAATACGTTAGAGGGGAAATCTGCCCAGAGGACTCTAAGCGCACTCTCACAACCATCATTGATTTTGAGTGTAATAAGAACTTGCGGGTAAGACTTTCTTCTTTCTGAAGACTTTTTTTTTTATCAGCAATCAGTAACTAAGCAGTAACTAATTAACAACTATGCAGCTTAGAATGGAGCTATCGCCATCTCGTTGTATGCTTACCAAGGTGCAGTGTACTTCACAGACTTTCGGGTTTCATCAGTTTCTTCGAAGGCTTTTATTTGTTGGTTAAATACTGATATTGCGACGACAGTATTTGTATGTGACGATGCACTCTCAACCTGATTTTATGGCGAGGGGTGCTGTAGGCCGGACAGTAGATGGTAAATATCCAAAGATACAATCATTGGAGGCAGGACGGTCCACTACATGTGCGGAATTCATTATGGATTCCCGGGTCAACTCACACTATGGTTTGCAGACCGAACTCACACTAGGCTATTGACCACCCATCATACACTAGGCCTAACAGGCCAGCCCGCTCTAAGGAGCTTTGAATACGACTCAAAACAATGACCTATGATCCGTATATAAAAGACAGTTTATATTTACTGGTAATTGTAGAGTTCACAACCTTAATATGAAAAGTGTTGTTGGGTGGTCTAGCAGTGTTGCAGATCGTGGTAATAATAATAAGCCGCGACCTTTAAATAATACGCCAGAAAAACCTACACCTCCCGAAAACTCAATGACTTACATCAACAGAGAAGCCGACAAATTTGTTGGGCCTTCGGTCGCTGTGATTAACGGGACGTAAAAACAGTCGATTTTTCTGAAAAACAGTAAATTTTTCTGAAAAATAGTCCGTGTAAAGATAGTCAATAAAAAAAAAAACAGTTAAAAAGAAAAACAGCCACATTTTGCGCCACACGCCAGTTGCCGAAATATTTACGCCAGTCTCCGACAAAATCTGCCAGTTTAGCGTAAATCCGTCAATCTGGCAACATTGTGGTCGAGGCCCGGAAAAGAAGTGTAGGTGTAGGGTGACTCATGCTCATGGGATGGTCATAATAAGTCAAAGAGTTAATAAATAATGCAAGAGTAGACTACGGACTGTAACTGCGACATTGTGAAAGATTAAACGTAATAAACCTGAAGGGAGTAACGCTGCCTAGCGGCGGCAGAAGTGAGCAGTGCGGGGTGCATATGGCACCAACGCAACCCTACCAAAGAAGCATTTCAGTGTGCAAATCGATTTGAACTTGGCAGAATGTACGCTAAAGTGCTTGAAAATGTATTAGTACTTTAAGCCTTCAAGTACCTAATTATTCGAAGTTACTAAACTTAAGTAATAAGTATTATGTACTCCAGGAAATTTATACTTTAGTAAAACCCGTACTTTTAAACCCAAGTATTTAGATTTTGTACTTAAGTAGTACCAGTACAAGTAGTTGAAGGAAGGAAGAAAATATAGTAACCGAAACCAAGTGCGCTGGGTTGAACCAGTGTCTTGTGTTTGTAATTTTATGACACTAAAAGAAAAATTACATGTAAACAACTCCGGAAATTGGAAGTCTGGTCAGAAAGTGCCTTGTCGTTGCTCTGTGGCCTCATGTCGGCTAAATTTCTTTTTCAGAATAGCCATCCTGAGTTCTCCGAGTACACTGACTGTACGTATCATTTCTACTGGGAAACTGCTGCCGCGTGTCCGACAAGAAAGGAAGATCAAGGAAGGCGAAATGAGGTATGAATTGATATCCTGGGGTTAATTTTTTCAATCTAGATTCAACATCTACTGGTTCAGCAGTTATAGAGATCATTGGTGTTGCAGTAGGAGTGTGGAAGTGTCGGTTCACTGTGAATGATAAGAAGTTTCAACTTCTGTATTTTTTTTTTCCGGTTTGTCTATTTGTTCCTGCGTTAAAGCACACCTCGCACTATTTACTGTTTATGTTCCGATATCAATCAATCAGTCAACAGTTTTATTAACCCGGATAAAATGGCACAGAACTTGCCCATACGGAGTATATGAAGAACAATAAAGGAAAGAAAAGAAAAGAAGAAGATCCGACTTTAAGGCTAGAATGTGGGATGTGGGGGATTGTGTAAGCGTTGTAAAGTCTAGCCAAAATGTCTATCACAACTATCTGAATACTGCAAGGTAGCTCTGATTTTAACAAATTATCCACGGCTTTAGCTGTCTTAAGCCTTTTCCCAGGCCCATTGACTTCTAGCAAATAGCAAAGACAAAGATTAGTGCGGTGTCGTTAGCGCGTTCAGAATGTAACATATGAACATACAAAACTTTGTCTATCTGTCATGCTTTGTAGTTATGTTTGTTTTCATATTATATTTTAAAATTGTAACATATGTGTGATTATTTATAACTGTTGACCATGTATGACGATTCACCACTCTTTTGTAAAAAGATAGCATGGAAGTAAACGAATTAAAGAAAAAAAATGGTTCTCCGATTATAAGAATTAATGAATGCAGTGACGGAAATAGGTTGCATTGGTATTGTAGGTACGATGGGGCCTTTAATGAAATATAACAATGTGTTTGACTGTGCAAAACGGATACGTCAGCTACATTTTAATAGAGCTATATTTCGGCCCTTCTTGGCAAGGGTCCTCTTTATTTTACCAGCTTTATTTTCCACCTTGAGCTGCCTGAGCCTGAAGAAGACCCTTACACAAGAAGGGCCCAAATATAGCCGTAATAAAATGTAGCTGACGTCCATTTTGCACCGTAAAATATGATTTGCAGTCAGCTTGGGCTGAAGGAATATCTACCAATGTGATTTTACTTGCAGGTGATATGCCATGTTGAAACGTCCTTTGGCCACGTGGACCTTAGCTCTTTGTCTAGAGACTACGTTCCGTACAGTATAACGTCCTCCAGCGTTCCTGGCGCCAAGTTTCTTTTGAACGTTTGTCAGCCCGCCATAAGCAATAAGCATGAATGTGAAGGAGCTGCAGTTTGTCTGCTGAATGGCGGCACGAAGAAAGCTGTGGTGAGATTCTTCGAAAAAAATAATTAGCCTACTCTTGCTGTGGGAGTACTGGGTAGGCGTAGCAAAATAACTACACTGTTCTGAAATCTTGTTGCTCAGTTTCACGATCATTAGCCCGCCTAAGGCGTATTCTCGCCGTTCCCCGAGGACTCCTCGGGGAATCGAAGGGAACGGCGAGAATAGAGGGAGTCACTCCACGTGGACTCCGTGTACAGAAACAGCGAGAACACGGGGACTGCTTCCAAAATGGATTTTGCTCGAAAAAAAAATTTGCTGTTGACGAAATTAGTCTGGATCCGCTTTATTATTGGTTTTGTTTATTCTGATTGCTTTTAATTAATTTTATATTGCACTAAAACCAGCGAAAACTAATTCCCCTCCGAGTCTGAAAGGGAGTCCTTTCTGATGATGGTAATGATAATCGGAGCATTGCCCGTCCGTGGGGACTCGCGAGAATACGGGGAGTGAGTCCTCGGGACAAACAAAAACGCGGGGACTCTTCAAGTGGAGTCCTCTGGGAACGGCGAGAATACGCCTCTAGTCACGAATTCTCCTTGAAGCACAAATCTTACTAGAAATGATCTTTTCATGATAAAATAGCTCAGAAAGATCGTTTTTCGGAAACACCATTACTTTCCACTTGAGATTAACGATTTTCTGGTTGATGCTTGTTGACTCTATCCATCCTTCCTGCTCTTCGTCGCGGCGGCTGGCCGCAGAATATTTGAAAACTGATTGCGCTGTGGCTAAAAAGTGGGAAAAGCAAGCAAAATAAAAGAAGTCCAAAACAGATGACGGAGCTTATGGCCAAAGCAAGTCAAAACAAGAGAAAGCCTAAACAGAAGGTAGACCTGATAGTCTAGAATGTCTTCCAAAATGAAAAACAACACTTTGAAGACTATCATGTCCTCATGCGTGAAAGAATTGGTGGCGGAGTTTGATGCTTTCGGCAAGGTTTGCGTTGGTGTAGCAAAACTCGGCTAGGCGGAAGAAAACGCTAAAAAGTCGTAGGTAAAAAACGAAGCAATGGCGAAAGCGGGGATTTCAGAAGCGTAAAATTCCATAAGGGAGCTAGGGATGAACTAAAACGCATAGTAAGCAAGAGGTGTCCTTTAAACTTATTCTTTTCCCCTGAAACCAGGTCTTATCTTCCCATAAAGAATATCTCCAGAGTAGGAGCACCCCCTCGTGTTGTCCGACAAACCACAAGCAGTAGAAGCCGAAGAATTCACCCAAAACGATCGAAGACTAGACGATGCTATCCCGATGAAAAATTTGTAGCCTGCGTAGTTGCATGATAGTTGTACGAAAAAGTTGCATGTAATACTATGTAATAGTCAAGAATACTAAGGCATATAATCTGCCTCAGAGTGAGCCAATCTTAAGCAGTAGTATCCAATAGCATCCAGTCTTGCTAATAGCCCCGGAGAAGAAACTTCCAAAGTAAAAGCCGATTGGTTGTCTATCACTGTGACATCACATGTGCCGGGCTGCAGAGCGGGTCAGCACGACTCTTGCACTTTTTCCTCTAATATGCCCAACGGCGAAGAGGGAAGTCGACGGGTATCAACTCAAAGGTTATACGTACCTCTAGCCAGCTCAGTTTTGTCGGGGTATCCATAGCCGCCGCATGGGACCAAAGACGGAGCTTCTATTGGCTTATTTGTTCTTGGTCTTAGCCAGTGCCTATTAGTACCAAGAGAAGGCAGCGTGCGGTGTATAGCTCGTACATCAACTATACAGCTAGTGAATTCTGGAAAGTTAGAGGAATGATAGAAAAACTATACTGACCTTCAAAAGCTAAGCCTGCCACCTGTAAATTCGACTGACCGGTACTTGTCTTCATTTGTACCTTATTTTGTACGTAACTTTAATTCCTGAGGCTGTTTTTTTTTTTTTTTTTTTTTTTTTTTTAAGTGTGTTGAAAATAAGTATATTAACATGTAATTGACTATCCGAAGCTAGCGTGTTTCTTATGCTATTATGGAGAATAAAGGAATTATTATTATTGTCGTAGTTCAAATAAAGCTCCTGTCCGACGAAGGGCGGTGCAACAGACTTGGCAAACTAGTATTCATTTCAGTAATTTTTTGCAGTCTCTCGGTAAGCCGTTCCTCACACCGGTAGCGGGTCACGACACCGTGGATCTTCTGTATACCCATGGAAGCGTTTGTGAAGATATCCCGGCGATGAACTACTCATCCAGGATCAGATTCGGCTGTGATGAAACCGCCGGTGTTGTAAGTTCAAGTTCTTTTATGATTTTTATTTAAACATACATATTTAACAATATTCACATAACGTCCCCAGCAGGGAGACTGGCTCGAAAGCCGGGGGACAAACGGGATAAACAAACAAACCCAGAAGAAACGGATGCCATCACACTTCTCACTCTATCTCACACCAAAAAAATATAAGTAAAGAGGCATTCTCAGTGAGGACGCAAGGGTCTTGTGTTAGGCTTGCATATGGGTCCCTTCAGCCGCGTTAGCCGCATACCGCGTTAGGCCACTTTCACACTCAGCTCCGCAACCTCTGCCTCGCGCTTGCTTTGACGCGACGCAGAGCTTACGTAGACAAATAAAACGGAACGCATGAGGTTTTTCAGTGAAGTTTCTGATGAAGGTGAAGTTAGGTGAAGTTTTTCAGGGAAGTTTCTGAAGAGTAAGTAAGTAAGTGTATTTATAACCCACAAAATGTTTACAACATACGAGTGTGGAGTAGAAGAGATAAATTGAAATAAAAAGAAAAGAACAAGAGACAACAAGAAAATAACATACAAACAGACAATACGCATCAACTATCAGCCAAAAAGTCTAATCAGTCGGTGATGCGGCAACAAACGTAGACAAGACTTCTGACGGAAATCAGAATGCAAATCTTGCAGCCGTGACAAAATGTCAGTAGCTCCGTAAGATTTAATAATCTTAGAATTACTGTTGGACCGGGAAGACAAACTAGAGAAAACCTACTATCGATGAAGACAAACTTACTAATTATGAAATAAACGAGAATTCAGCATAAGAAACCGAGAAAGGAAAACGTCAATACACATCCAGCGTGAAAGCATGTCGCAAAGTTGTGAAAGATAGCCTACGCAACCCGTATGTAGAGCAAGATAAACGCATACGCAGCGCATAGCAACGGCGTGTCAATGTGAAAGCGGCTTTATGTGGTATAATACATATAATACTGGTGTCCGTGGGCTAAAATATATTTTTTACGTTAATATTTTATATTGTATATTATACGTATAATATTTATTATCAGAAACATTAATATTTATGTGGGTGTTTATTCTCTGCAGGTTTTATTGCGTTGGCGTGAGCGCAAAAAAAAAAAAATCCGTATGCTAAGCTTGTGTTGCATCTTTGAAAGACTTCCGCTTTTAAGTCTAGTTCAGTTTAATTTAAAAACACATCCAGTGTGAAAAGCAGCAGGCCTGCTTTAGTGTGAAATCACTTTAATGGTGGGTTGTGAGCGTGTTCCACCCTTCTAACAATAGTTACTATTAGTTACTATTTCCGTTCCATCCTCACGAAAAGTTACTACGCTGACCGTTCCAACCTTGTCGGAATAGTGACTAATAGTTACTATTTGCTTACCATGGTCGGGAGCGTAGTAACCACGCATCTCTGTAACGTGATTGGTCGGATTCACCCCTGGCGTGAAATCCTGCTGGAAAATAGAAAAACCGTTCCAGCCTTGACGGCAAAAAGCCAGAATTCGTGACGTCATGCGTAGTAACTACGGTAAGTAGGGTGGAACACGCTCTATGTATCTGCATCATACCTCTTGCCTCTACATAACTCAAAGAAATTATGAGTAGTCACACGGCATTGAGCTGAGTTAAAAATCTACTCGGATGAACAAATATGAAACACTTGAAACTACTAGTTGTTTCAGCATTATTCGCATCTTCGGTAAGGACCAATAATTCTGTTTGCAACCATTCATCGCTTGCCATTCTCTCTATCTAAGTTTTGTTTCGATCCAAGCATATCAACAAGCAACGCAGCAACAGGAACAAAAAAACTAGAAAGGAGAATAAAACGTACGATGGATGACTGTGAAAAGCAGCCCCTGTTCAGCCCTGTTCCTTCCCAATTTAGTACCAAACAGCTGTAGCCACCTGACCAGAGGGACACTAAATGCAAATCCGGAGACGTGACGAACCTCCTCCTCGATAATTTCCTTCCCTTTGATTGCCGTTGGTGTTCTTTTTATTTTTTAATCAGCGTAGCATCTTTTCGTTTTAAACTTATATTCTCACTTTGACGGCTACGACTCGGTGACAATTTTTGTTTGTAGCCACCTACCCCTAAACTCTCTCTAACATGGTTCGGTTTGAAGATTTTAAACACCCGTGCCCGCAAGCATTTTACGGCACTGAACTGAAACTATCTGTGGGATTTGAAACGACCTAACGCGAATAAGTCGTAGGTCTCAGGAAGTATGGGATACGATGGGGCACGTATATCCCCCACCGAGGTAGCCACGCAAGATCGCCAGACGTGGAAGGATATATTCTATCGCTTGGAGGATGTTACAAAGTGCTTCGGAGCTTGACCGTGCAAGAAGTAATGTAGAATCAATCAGTTTAAAGTTTAACAGAAAAGGGGTGGGATAGGACAATCTAGTTAGCCATAACTTATTCACTCATGGCTTGTAGAACAGCTGTAAATGCGTTACAACGAATAATCGATTTTCAGATAGCGGAATTTCCGTGTAATTTGTGGTACCTCTATGCGCTTATATTTTTGTTGCATGCCTTACTAGGAAGATTTGTGATTTTTTGTTTGTTCAGGCACTAAGCAAATCTTCACCAATCTCACCACTGCCCACCGAAAAGCCGCGTTTTTCTTGAGATTAAAATTTCCCGCGTCATAGTAGAATTTATGCTGTGGGGTCGGCCGCAGATATTCTGAACGTCATAGCTAGAGCAGATAGTGGAAAATAGAAAAATCTTTTTGCAGAATCCAAATAATTCAGTGTATTCAACTAAATGACACACAAATAAGTTGCTTTTCAGTTAAAATTTAAGAGCTGCTTTAAGCCATTCAAGTCAAAACCGGATACAGCACGAGTACATTATTCAGTAAATACAAGAACATTGTACCCCCTGCCAGACGTTGCTCGTAAGATGATGATTATTTTGTTAACGCACTTAAGAAGAGGAAAATAGTGCAGTATAGACAAATAAAAGGAAAAAAATACACTGACCTACAATAATGTAGTAAATGCACGAGATAAAACGTTTAAAAAAAGAAAGAAAAGGGACCAATCGGGTCTAAAAAATCTTCTTCCTAGATGGAGTGCGGAGAAGTGGCCAAGGGCGGAAACGGGAAGGTCCTGGGCAATTGAAGATAACTCTGTACAAGGTTCAGATCTCACAGCCAATGACTGACCCTCTCAGGAGTCCAGACAGCTTTTCTTACTAGTTTATGATTCCAGGGTCGTCCAGTTCTTGACGAGTACACACACGACTGTCAGTTCATCTTCGAATGGAAGACCAAGCTCGCTTGTGCGCATCGGGATAAGGTTTCAGCGCCAGTGAGAAAAGATTGTATCTTTGATGATCACCTAACTGATAGAGTCCTGGATTTATCAGCTCTTAAATCTTTACAAGAATTTAAGGTATGTAAGCTCCAGCACGGCCTTTTTTTTCAGATCGATGCTCAGTTATTTTACCCAATCTTATATGTTTGAATATTGCATGTTAAAAAGTAAAGGTGAACTAATTTTGCGTTTCGCATTCGGTGGGTCAGGTTCTGTATCAATATAGTAGTCACGCCAAACCGTCAGAATTCTCCTACTTTCTTCTTTCCCCAACGTCAAAGAAGAAAGGTCTTCACTCATTCTTCCTCTTTTTTTCCCCGCTGGTACAACAACAGACAGCCGATTTCGCGGAACAAGCTTCCGGACAATTTTTTTGAATTTTCGCGGCCCTAAGTAAAAAAAAAAAAATATCCACGTCGTCCCGTCTCTAGCTTCCCCGCACATCCTTGCCTGTCTTATTTGTTATGCAGTTTTAGTTTAGGGTTATGCTTTGTTCCATTTTATTTTTATGGCACTTGAAGCTATTCCGTCTGTCGGTCCGTCGGTCTGTCGGTCGGATTGTCTGTCCCATGATTACGAGTTAGGGTACTTCCAGATGTGCTAGGACGATGAAACTTGGCAGGCATATGAGGGACCCCATCAAACTAACTTGGAAATTCCCGATCTGGCCATCTGGGGAGTGTAGGGAGGAGGAATCCGGAATATTGAGTCATGGTAACTTCCGAACGGGTGATCGGGTTGGAATGAAACTTAATAACTGAACAGAAGACATGTCTCTGATGTTCCGTTTCAAGTCTGGACCGGATACGACAGGTGCGGGGGAGTTGGAGGGGGGGGGGAGAAAGGAAATCTCGTGAAACGGTTGGACTGGAGGGATGGGGGTGGAACTTGCTAGGAAATACAAGCATCTGCTCGAGATAAATCTTTTATACAGCCGGACTAGATCCGGACGCTTTGAGGGGGGGGGGGGGGGTGGTCGTCATGGGGGAGTGGAAGGAGGGGGAATCCGGAATATTGAGTAATTCGTAACTTTCGAACGGGTGATCGGATTCCAGTGAAATTTAATAATTGAATAGAGAACATGTCTCTGGTGTTCTTTTTGGGATCCCAAAACGTAAGTGGAGGGATACCTATGACATCGAAAAGTTGTCCGTCCGTCCGCCCGTCCGTCCGTCCGTCTGTAAGCACGATAACTCTCGAAGGGAATGAGATATTTTGATGAAACTTGGTGTGATGATTCGTTGGGTCGTCGGACCAGTCAAGTTCGTAGATGGGCTGTGTAGCCCTACATTTAGGGGTGGAGGAGGGGTTTCAAATTAAGGGGCAAACAAAATATTTTGAAACAGCTAATGTGATAGTCGATTATGGGGTAAGAAGACATGCTGAACACGATGGTGAAAACCATTTTGTCATTGAACATGTAGTTCGCCCGGAATCCGGCCAAAACCGGAAAGTTTGTCAAAAGTAAAAGTTTTATTTTAAGTTGATTAGATGTTCGATTTAGAAGTAAGAAGACACGCTGAACACGGTGGTGAAAACAATTTTCTCGACGGACAAGTAGTTCGCCCGGAATCCGGCCCAAACCGGAAAGTTTGTTAAAATTAGAAGTTGAAGTTGAAGTTGGTTAGATGTTCGATTTAGGGCAAGAAGACATGGTGAACACTTATGTGAAAACAATTTTGTATCTGGACATGTAGTTCGCCCGGAATCCGGCCAAAACCGGAAAATTGGTAGAAGTTAAAGTTTTATTTCTAGTTTATTAGACAACCGATTTAGGGGTAAAAAGAGATGCTGAATCCGTGTGTGACAATCATATTTTACCCAGACATATAGTTCGACCGGAATCCGGCTGGAGTCGGAAAATTTGTTATAAGTTAAATTTTTCTTTGAAGTTGATAAGATGTTCATTAGTGGGAAAAGAAGATACCCTGAGTTCAATTTTGAGCTTTCTTTTTTTCGCCGGACAAATAGTTCTGGAGTTTGGCCGAAATCGGGAAATTGGCGGTAGTGGCAGGAAGTTTTTCTCAGATGATTAGCTATTTTTCCTTAATCTGTTTCTGAATTTTAATTGTAAAAATGTTCAAGGAGTCTGGCGATGACTGGATCTGGCTAAGACAAGACCCAGTTGTCTGGATCAGATATTGAATTTTGGGATCCCATCGAAACCTTTGGTCTTGTTCTTTTCTGGACCGGCTCCGACAACTGGGGGAGGGGTGACCGGAAAATCTGTGAACCCGCTTACATTGGAGAGATCGGGATGACAGTTGGTGCGAACAACACACAAATGCCCTTGATGAATCCTTTACAGAAGCGGATAGGATCCAGATACTGTGTAGGGAGTGGGAGGGGGTTTAAATTCCAGTGATCGCGATTTAAGGTATTTCCAGATGGGCTAGGACGATGAAACTTTGCTGGATAACTAGAGACCGGACAAGACTGGCTTAGAAATTTTCACTTCCCATATAAAAAAGAAAAAATACTTTAAGCAAAATATACATTTTCGTGATCCCCATGAGCCCGGGATAATTTTTGCCTTAGTGGTTGTGCTTACAAATGTATTTCTAGCTCCCTTAAAGTGCGCATTCTAACGTAAACTGAAACAAATACTTTTGACTAAAAGTACATTTCCTGATCCCTGAGGGCCGATGCTCATTTGTGCCACAGGGGTTACCGTTAAAGTGCGCATCTTAACCGAAGATCGAAAAACATATTTTTGACAAACGATATATATTCATGATTCTCAGGAGCCATGATAATTTTTGCCTCAAGGTTATTGCTTGTAAGTGAATTCGTTAAAGTACAAAAAATACTTTTTAGCATCATTTTGCCTCAGGGGTTTTGCTTACAGATAAATATAGCGCCCTTAAAGTGTGCATCATCACAACCAAGTGCAGAAATATATTGTTTGTACCAAAAGATACATTCTCGTGCCCAAGAATCTTCTGCTTTTAAAAAAAACGAATCGGCAAATTCCTACTTTAAATGTTGTTTTGTTCATTTTGCAATCGTGCAGGCCATGGCTCGGTTGTTGCTCAAAAGGAGTGTTGCCACAGTCGTTTGTGTGGTCCTCGAACAGCAGGGTTTTTTGATGGTCGCACTGCGGGTCAAATTTGACAAACAACTCTTCAGGTGATTTTAGATCTTGTAGCTCGAGATTTGGCGGTAAATTAAAATTTAGCTTCCTATAAAGTACAACTAATTACATGGGCTACTTTTTCGAGCAGATAAGCAGACAACTCAGGCTCCTTATAGTACAGAATGGTAGGGGTGGTAAGACCTGATGTTTTATTGATTCAGATTTTTTCTCTCATTATTTTAATTTTCAGTCATCTGAAATTGTACCGTGTTCTTCAAAATTGTGCTAACTGAAAAAATTCTGAAACTGAGTTAACTCCATTGGAAAGAACATAGCTGATTTGGTATTCTGTTAAATTGTGCTAAGTGTTAGATGACGACATGAGCCCCATCTAACAGGTAGATTAGTTTTAACTTTCTGAGTTCCTACTTCCTTCATGCAGATGGCATACACAAAACTGTGCCCACAAATTAAGAACATGTAGTTAGCACAGTTTTGAAGAACACGGTACAATTAACGCCAACAGATACAGTGCTTCCATGTGCTTCACTTTGTAGTTTGGGTATGTCGCACAGACTTCTTTTTCCATGACAAACATTTTTAGATTTCTTTGGAATGCCTTTGGCCCGGTCGTCAAATGGATACAGATATTTTGTTTCTAAGTGACGTACCAGCGTCGCGTTCCTCGCGAACGCTCGTGTGTGTAAATTCAGTCAGATTTGAGATACCATATTACTCTTGGTGACTAACTCTCCTTGCCGATACAAAATCGCTGGGTAACAAGCTGAAGAGCCAGAAGCGGTATCATCTCGGGTATCACAGCTGCTCCCGAAGATCGCCGTGATTGCTTGACACAGGATTCGAGTTGTTGAGTTTGAGTAGCTAGTGAGACGTTTTCTCATTCTTCCTGAGGATCACTGGCGTGTTTTGGACTTAAACTGTAAAAAGTTTCTCCGAAAAAGGATGCAGTATTTACTATTGGGATTAATCTTATCTCTATTGGGATAAAATTAATCCGAATTAGGGATTATCTTATCTCAATAAATAAAAGATTAATTACCTTAAATCACAGCTTGGAGTGAAATAAGGACCTTTTGATACTGTTGAATCACTTCTTGTGATGACTGTTGCACCTGTGGTTGGTTACAGTAGCAAATACTGCAAGATATGATTGTACAGTGTAGTCATGTAGAGTAAATACTGCAAGAGAGGGCAAGGTGCAGGAGAGATTGGACATTCAAAATACAGCAGTAAGTAACAGTACACCAGTTTTTACAACAGTAACAGTAAAGGGTCGATATGCGTCGAGTAACACTTTAGACACACATAGCCCACTTCTTCTTTTTTTCTCCAGGAAACTGGAATGTGTACAGACGACGTTAAAAACGCCACTTATGTCGTTTCACCAAGGTCCTTAAAGATCACGTACCCAACTAACGAGGCTTGTAACAGCTTAGGTAAGTTTTTTAATTTTTGTTTCGGTTACATTTGGATGAAAGTGTTCACTGATAGTAATATGATAAGCTATTTACTCAGAAGCTTCCAGGCCATAGTTAAATAAAAATAAACACGAAAACCTACAAGGCTACTCCAGAAAATAATCGCAATGAGCCAAATCCAACAGGTTACTTTTTATATAAAAAATCCTTATTTTTAAGATTCCCTCAAAGTTTGATTCTGCAAACTTTTGTCGGGCATATGTCTCGCCGGTAAATCGAGATTTATTTTCGTTAAATGCACCGTCAAACAGTTTTCGTTCCATTCCTTTCCTTGTCAGAATATCGGCCACACTGTTTTCCTTGTCGAATCTTCTTTCTCACCTCCAAATATTTATTTTCTCCATCTCCGAGTGTGAACTCAGCATAGAATTGAAATGAATCATCGACTTTCACTCCACACGTCGCGGAGAAATATTGACCATCTCTAAGCTTTATATTAATATTGATAATACAGATGCAAGAAACAGGCTTTCGCCTCTACAGATTTCATTTCATACTGTTAACACCACACTGAAAAAAAAAGCCAGGTGACGGTCCACACCTTGTTTAAACTGATTTATCCAAATTTTGCACCTGAGTCTGTGGTAGCCCGGATTTACCCGAGACTGGGATTCGCTACAGCGCTAACTTTCGGTTGTCACAAATATGGTAAAGCTAGTTTTACTGGCGATATATTCACATCTCTTACTAGAAATTATCTTTTCACGATGAATGGCTTATAATTGACGTTTTACGAAAAATACCCGTACTTTAGACGTGAAATCAACGATTTTCTTGTTAGCGCTTGTCGACTCTAACCAGCCTTACCGCTCTCCGACGTGGCGGTTCGACGCGAAGTATTTGTAAACTGAACGCGCTCTGGTTAAACAGTGGGAAAACCATGCAATCAAAAGAAGTCCAAAACAGATGATGGACCTGATACCGAACAACAACACTTCGAAGCTTCCAATGTCCTTTTACGTGAAAGAGTTGTCGGCGGACCTTGAAACTTACGTCGAAGTTGTCATTGTATGCCTGGCAAAACTCGGGTCGGCCGAACAAAAAGAAACAATGATTAAGGGCGGGGATTTCAGAAGCTTATAATTCCATCAGGGGCCTAGGGATAATATAAAAGGCATAGTAAGTAAGAGGGGTCCTTAAGTCGTCTTCTTTCTTCTCAGAGAAAAAGAGTTTGGAGTTCCTAGTCAGCTGCGACAGAAAAGCGACCACGCCGGAGCTGCATCATGTAAAGGTAAGCCTTACCCGATGAAAAATATATCTCAAAATAGTAGTATGAAGCTGTCCGAAAAAGTAGCATGCAGGACGAACTGATGCTGCTACATGCTTCTATATCAAGGCTACCGTGTTACTGCGTTCTACTGCCTTCTACTTTTAGCAAGACTGGATACTACTATTGCAAGGCACGATGCTACTGGATACTACTGCTTAAGATTTGTCCAGTTTGAGGCACATTAAATGATAGTATTCTTTACTATTACATATCAATACATGCAACTTTTTTGTACAATGATACAACTATGCAGACTACACATTTTCTTTCGGCTACAGCCATCCCTCCTTTTTAAAAAGTTGGAGCTCTGCAGGGCGGGGCTATAGGCTTATTATACAACAGAAGATATTTATAGTTTAGTTTACAGTAGATGTACGCTTATGTGAACGTCGCCTAACAGTGAGTGGTCACCGAAGAAAGAAATGAAAATCCGACCAAGCGTTTTATACTCTAAAGTACTTGCCAAAAACGTTATTCCATTCACATTTTATTACTTTATGAATATTTTGCTGACTCAACTGCCACCTAGTTTTGCTTTCACAATTTGAATACTTTGCCAGGAGGAACGCGCCTTCAGCCAAAAAGATGGCGGTTCGAATCAACGTCATATAGAAAAAGAAGCACATTTGTAAATTTAAAATAAAATAAAATTTACTTGAATATCTATTCAAAGTTTATGCCAGGATAACCCTGAAATAGTTGGCTATTAGCTAATATCAAGTTTGTTATTTTTCGTTTCTATTTGACCGTTTTATAAGCAAGTAACAAAGCCATGGTAGTGAAAAAGTTAGAGAAATGTTCAAATATGCATGTGTGCGGTGTTTTTTTTAGTCTTCCCCATTAAAAATTATATATTTAATATTATTTGGTTTTCACCATGCGACCCCACCTTGTGGGTCCTAGTATGTCTACGTGGCTCCGACAATGGAGTCCTAGAATATGCGAAAAAAATGTTTCTGGTTTATTGGTCACGGTACAAGTCCTTGTGTAAATGTGTATGTATTATTATAATTTCCGTGACATGGGGATGTGAACTGGTTAGATGAATTGCCTTTTGGCGGGATCACTGTTCCTATGGCCGCCTCTATCAGACTATTGTAGTGGTTTACGAACTCTGTTCACAAGCCCCTCAGCAGCTCAAACGATAGATTCGCCTGCCTTACAAGGCAGAGGGTTCTGGGTTCAAATCCCGGCTGAGGAGTATTTATGTCTTTCAGTTCACTACTAATAAAATGAAGATGTTGATAACAGAAGGCCACAAGGTTGTGTTAGTTATCGTTTACGGGCGTCCGAGAATGCTGACAGTGGATATTCACAGTGAAAGGAATGGTCTTGGGGATCAGAGTCCGTTGCTCATCGAAGAGCAATAAGTGCAGGACGCGTGCTGACCCGCTTGGAACGCGTCCAGAGAACCAATTAGCTTTGACTTTGAAAGTTTCTTCTACGCGGCTTCACAGCGATATAGCTATTTGTAGAGGTGACTAAACGTGATGTGCCGCGTAGCTCCTAACCTCCGCTCGTTTCCATCGGGTAGGGTACGGGGAAATATGCGACTCCGCATGGTCATATTACAGAGATATCGAGACGGAGGTTCTATCTGGTTATTTGTTCTTGGTCATAGGCTGACTTTTGGGACTTTTTATCTATTCTATTTTGCATTTCACTTTTTATCATGGTTTGAAAGCTGTTGAAAACCGCCCCCCCATTTTTTCAATTCGGTAATTCAGCACGTCTCACATCGGCTGGGCCGGATCCGGTGGAACCGGAAATCTAGTATTCCTCATTCCATATTCCTAGCTTACCGTCTGTCATATTAACTGCCCACCGCCCGCCACGAACCCTGATTAATCTTTTCAGATTGGCAAACTAAATCATATCTTTTGGATCGTACCGAAACCTTTGGTATAACCTGAAGGACTTAGTTTGATTTTTGTAGGGCTTCTCTTGTGTGCGTCTCCTAGAGGTAAAGACGGCTGTCATGTGCAACCCTGACGATATAGTGGCTGAAGAAAAGGTGCAGGACAATGCAGGTAATGTGAAACTCAGGTATAATCAGTGGCAAATTTCCGCCTTCGTGACTCAAACTCGCTATGGGAGACAAGGGCAGGGACCAAAGTTATTTTTGGCAGCCTGCAGATGTAGTAATGAAATAATATACACTTTAAAAAGTATCTCCGAGTAAGGATTAAAGTTAACTGAAGTATTTGTTACTGGGATTATTCTTATCTCTACAGAGATGTGAGTAATACGAAATAGAGATAAGATGAATCCCAGTAGCAAATACTGCAGTTAACTTTAATCCTTACTCGGAGTCTATTCTTTCTACAGTGTAGATAGGCTATTGTAAGGCCCCGAAAACAAGCTTTAATTTGCATTAGAACACGACAAAAACAAGCCACCTTAAAAAAACAAAGCCCACCGCACCAAACCCATCGCTAAAATTTTCTGCACCAGCCCACAGAAATAAGCCATGGAGCGGGAAACAAGCCCGTCTGGCCGAAGTGGTCAATGTAGAAACTGAAATGAGTAAAAGGTGAAGTTGGTATTGTCCATTTGTTCTCTAGTTTCTCTCGTTTCCTTTTTTTCTAAAAATCAAAGTCTGTCAAATTAATACAATAATTTTCTTCATTTTACTCCGCCTTTTCAAAATGGCGGGTCATAAATAAATTACTTATTACTTACTTACTTATAACAAAAGTAAAGTTTTTTGTTTGTTAAATTACCAACTATGTTACTCCTAAATTACTCCAACTCTGTTAGCTGTCTAGGGGCCCTGGATATCTATGCCCGAGTCTGAGTATTATTGAGGGGCTCAGGCTGAAGCCTGGTTCCCATAGCCATTGAATTTTTTATTCGGATCCTAATACTCGCAGCCGCATCCGGTTGACAGTCTCTACCAAAAGCAGTCGACCCGCCACCCGTATATTCGCAGTGGCCTTCCCAGGCGAACTCCGTGGGAGCTTAGCCTAAGATCGTTGTCACGAGATGGGAGTAAAGGTACGTGGAGACACGTCTGATGTTCGCAGTTGAATGTTCGCCTTGAATTTGGACACCATCGTCGTCCGAAATATACATATTCCGAGTACAGTGACTTGAAGATTTCGCATGTGTGTTTTTGACGCATCGTTGTTCGAAATATACATATTCCGAGTGCAGTGATTTGAAGATTTCGCATGTGTGTTTTTGCGATCCCAAAATGTAACTTGGGGGAGAGAGAGAGAGAGTTTATTATACAACTTTCGTAGCTCTTGGCTAATTTGCAGTTGCAAAACATTACATACAAAAATTAGGCACTGTTAAACATAGACGAAAAAAAGGGCACAAACGAATTAGAATAACGGTTTGTCCGCGCACGTGTAGGGGTCAGTTTCAGTTTCTGCCTGGTTCTGCTGTTTGGTGGGGCGTTTGCGGGTAGGATGTCTCGATGGGTTGGGTTTGAAAGCAATGCTTTTCCAAACCTCAGGATGAGCTCGCACAATCTTTCGTTCTAGACATTGGATGTTAATTGAGTTCTTCTTGGTAAGGGATATCTCTACAACCCAGGATAATCGTGACTGCCCTTTTCTGCACTGACTCTAGGTCGTGCATCAGGGATACCTATGACCACGTAAAAGTTGTCCCGTCCGTCTGCCCGTCTGCCTTTCTGTCCGTCCGTTTGTCAGCACGATAACACTCGACGGGAGTGAGATACTTTGATGAAACCTTGTGTGAGGATTCTTTTGGCCGAGGGACAGGTCGAGTTCGTAGATTTTAGGGGGGGAGGGGCAAATTAAGGGCTGAACAAAGTATTTTTTAACATCGAATGAGATAGTCAATTTAGGAAAACATGCTGAACACGTATATGAAAATCATTTCTACCCGGACATAAAGTTCGCCCAGAAGTCAAAGTTTTATCTGAAGCTGATTAATTCAATCAATTCAGTTCGCTTTGGTTTTCTAGAAATTCTTCGTTAAGAAAAATAGCATCGGAAATGTCAACATAGTACGGAGATGCACTGAAATGGGAGTACTTAGCATTAGAGGTTCGATGTAGTAGTAGGTAGGTAGATTTTTATTTTTAACCAAAACCTTGAAAATTAAATAAATAACATTACTAATATCCTATTGCAGCAAAAAGAAAGTCCTAAGGACTTGTGCGGCAATTTATTAATATTATCTGTATCTAATAAGTCCGTATATTAAAATTATTTATCGCCGGACAAATTAGTTCGCCCGTAATCCGGCCAAAACATGAAAATTTCTTAAAAGTTCAAGTTTATCTGAAGCTGATTAGGTTCTATATAGGGGTAAGGAGATATGCTGAATTCGTTTTTGAACTTCAGTTTTTCGCCCCATATTCGTGAATTTGGCAGAATATTTATGAAGGGAATTTTGATCAGTTTCGTAAAAGTGCCTTATGACGTACAGGGGTAAACTTACATGCTGAATCCATTTCTGAACTTGGTTTTCTCAATATGATTAAGAATTGGCCTTAATGTGTTTCTAAATTTTAACAGTAACAAGGTTCAAGAAGTCTGGCGAAGACCAGGAATCTGCAAGGCCCAATCGTCTGGATTAAATATTAAAGTTTTGGGATCCCATCAAACCATTGGTCTTGTTGCTTGTGCAAACTTGGACATACTTGTTGTAATCAGTCTCCAGCTTCCGCTTAACGCAAATTTACCCTCTATTTGGCCAAGATGTTAGGCATGAAACATATTTTCCTGTCTTCAACCAGTTTCGAGCAAAAATAAAAGGAATCTGTTCGAAAATATTGAAAATATTAACAAGTATTGGTATTATAATAATACAAATTGCCTGTATTAAATAGTAGTTTTTCAGTGCTGAGTCATAATGTTCATGGAAGAAAATCAAGAATCCGGGAGACGCCGAGACGCATCCCGGTTTTGAGCAAAAACGCTAGCCAGCTTAGAAGAGGCAGTAGCAAACTTAATGGACCCCTCGCACTATTTACTAGTCAACTTTCAGTATTTTTTATATATATGAATACTTTACAACTAGGCAGTGCTATCAACAAAAACCCACGGTTTTGGCTGTTTTAAGCCTTTTCCGAGACCCGTTGACTTGTAGCGAAAACAGGGAAACAATTTACATAACCGGTTTTTCGGATGGATACATCTCGTAGACAACCATCGACAGCGTGATACACATCGAAGGTAGCAAAATACGGCAAGTGAGAAAATCAGCGTGGTTTTGTTAGAGGGGCTTGAATGTACCGTACGAAATTGGGGTCCCCGGGTTGAGTAATATGTGGAGGGATTATCGTAGTAGGTTGCGTTAGGATTATAGGTAAGACAGGTCCTTTAAGGAAGTTAACGTATGTGCATTTTTCAGTGCCTATGACACTTTTCGTATAAGGGGAATGTTGCGGTACGAAGATAGACAGAGATGACTATGATTTAAGCAGAAACAAATTTGTTTAGGCTGTCTTTACAGTGCTTCGTACATTGTCAGAAGTTTCATAACAGATAACACAAGGATCCGTAGTTTCAATGGATACAGTTTGGGATGTTATCTGTTATGATTTTGTAAACGTTATGCAAAACAGGCATTGCCAGGAAGAGCCGAAAAAAAGCCGAAAAAGCATCTGCTGACTTTCCGATATCATGATGACGGACAAAAAAAAAGCAAATGTTTTTTCGCCGGTGTTTCGGCTCTTATGTATTAATGCGTAGTTTTTGAAAACACATAACAGCTAACACAAGTGTTATTCGTTGAAACCAAGCATCCTTATGTTATCTGCTATGAAAAATCTGACAGTGTACGCTGTCAGAAGTTTCATAACAGATTGCGTATAACACTTTCAAGAATAACACCTTTTCACTTAGAAATAAAGTGTTATGACCAATTAAATTTACACTATTTCGTGCCTAGATCTCCAACAACATCTTCAATTGGTAAAAATACTAACGGGAACGAAAGAAAAATAAGAGATAACATCCCAAAGTGTTATCTGTTGAAACCGCGCATCCATCTCTTGTCGTTATGTAACTTCTGACAGTGTACTATTTTTACCTATTGAAGGTGTTGTTGGAGATCTAGGCACGAAATAGTATAAACTTAATTGGTCATAACACTTTATTTCTAAGTGAAAAGGTGTTATTCTTGAAAGTGTTATGCGCAATCTGTTATGAAACTTCTGACAGTGTAGTATTGAGAGAAGTTGAAAGACGGATGTTCTGAGTAGTATTGTAAACCCTTGGCACCACCACTGCATTTTGTCGAAGTAAGAGCGGGTGACCCAAGCTGTACCAGTTCTGGTCGGAGGTAAGCAGGGATATGGCAAATTAACCTTAGAACCTGTTTATTTGACAGTGCAAAACGGATAAGTCGGCGTCGGCTCATGCCGCTCGAGCTGGAATATGAACTCGTCAAGAAGGGTCAAAATAAAGCTCCAATAAAATGTAGCTGACTTATCCGGTTTTCACCGTCAAATACGATTCGCAGTCAGCTTCGGCTGAAGGAATATCTAACTTGTAAAGATTGGGCAGGATGACAGGGCCCTTGCCAGAAGATCTGAAAAATTTCCTGATCTAATCCTTAGTCTTGAACACAGCTAACAAACAAAACACGAATTATTTTTTCTCTCAGTATTGTCTAATCAACCTCCCACATTTCAGGTGGTGGGTACGGTACTGCGGCCTCTTGGCTTGTCTGTATACTCATAGTTGGAGGGCTGCTGGTCTTGGCATACAGCAAGCGCCGCGTCCTGGGTCGGATCTTTGGAAGGATACGAGAAGGTGGCTTTCAGAGTCTTTCCAGGGGAGATGGCGTTCGGTATTCGGAGGTAATTTAATTTCTGAGAGGATTTCATTTTAGAGGTGATTTTCTTAATGTGAGGATGTGTTACGGGCTTATGTTCTGAGAGAGAAACGAGCTCTTTTTGCATGGCTAAGCTTCCTTGCAGCAGTTTAGCTGGAAATCTTGCAGTATTTGCTACTGGGATTAATCTTGTCTCTATTGAGAAACGATTATCTCTAATTCGGATTAATCTTATCCCAGTAGAGATAAGGTTAATTCCAGTAGCAAATACTGCAGTTAACTTTAATCCTTACTCGGAGAAACTTTTTACAGTGTACTTCCATACCGGCAAGAATTTCTTTTTGAGATTCCCTTTTGTCCGGATCTCTTGGTAAGTTGACTTTTGCGATCACAGTTTATTCTGTGAACAGACGATCAGGTTTTCCCGGAAGGATATTCCTCTATTTTCATTATGAAGTTAAAAAATCTCAAGCTTTCCGTATGGAATTGATGATGGTACCGGGCGCGAAGTCGAGTCCACCATTGACCGACCCAGATCGTCTGTCCGAGGCATTAAATGGGGGTTGGAGTTCAGGCAGGGGTTGTTGTGAACCGTGTGGAGTGAGCATATGTTCTTTCTTTCTTTATCTTTTTTTTTATTAAACCGGGCGAGCTTCTTCGGTCAATCTTCCTACTTCCACTTCTTCCATTCATCTTAAGAATCGAGTGGACCTCCCCCGGGTTGCTCTCTGGTCAGAATAGTAACATATTCCGACCCGAGACCAACTCGGCCGAGGTGATTGAGTATATGGGGAGAAGGTAGCCCTTGAGAACCCCTTCCTTCCACTCTCTCCCACTATTCATCACCGTCCTTCCGGCATCCAAAACCTTCCTACCGTACCTTATCGCCATACCCATACCCGAAACTCCTGAAATGCTTCTGTCTGTAGTTTAGAGGATGCTAAGCTGTTTCTGAGTTTACAGACCGAGTGTCAACGGTGTCCTATAGGTAATACTTCGTAGCTTGCTGGTGCTTGTACTTGGTAGAAAAAAAAAAAAAAAAATTGATGGTGATGGATATTTTTATTTATTTATTTTATTTATTTATTTATTTAACTTCGACTACGGCTTCTATAGCCATTACACATACAACACATAAAAACAACAACAAAATACATTTAAGATGGTTATTCAACATGGCTATTCAAAACTTTATGAAGCAGTGAGGTTTTCACCTTTACTCTAATCTGTAGTACTTAAATTAAATGTGTTATCTTTCATTTTGTATGCCGGGGTTCGCCTCTTGATCCGTTGTCTGAAAATTTCAGTTTAACCTTGAAATTCTTGTAGGTTCCGTCGAATGAAGAACCGGCAATTTCTTTCGGTCCAGCAGACCCGAGAAACTTGCATAACGACAGCGACGATGAGCTTATCGGTGTGTGAATGATTTCTTTTCGTTTCGTATTTCGGAAAAGTGTCACAGTTCCGTCAAGAATTTCCAGGAGAACGGTTTAGATTTCGCCTTACTTGCACTCACACGAAATCTATTTTCTTTTTGTGACTGAGTGCCTGAATAGGAGACTGTAGTCCTGGGGAGTTAAAGCTTCAGACCCCTCAAGGCACGTAAACACACAGTCCGATCCTTCGCTCATAGTGTGGAAAAGTTCGCATAGGGCGACACGTTGACCGTGTTCCACCCTTCTTAGAATAGTAACTATTAGTTAGCATTCGCTCCAGTCTCGGGAAATGTTACTACGCTCACCCTGCCAACCTTCTCGGAATAGTATTTGTTGCTTACCGGCCTGGAAGCGTCTCTATGACGCGATTAGCGCGACTAGCGCGTGGCGCGATATTTTGCCGAAAGTAGAAAAATGCCTTCCAGTGTTGGCACGAAGAAGCCAGAAGCCTGACGTAATGTGTAGTTACTACAGTAAGCTGGGTGGAACACTACCGTTATGCGCCAATTCTCGAAGTGAATCGTCAGGGCTGGAAAAAGGGCTGTAGTTGACTAGTTGCTGCAAGATAAGATACAAAGATTTGGTTAAGCCGCGTTCACATGCATGCCTAGCTAAGTACAGATGCCTAGGCACATGCTCAAGCTAAGCCAGGCACCGAGTTCTAAAGCGGTAAAGCCTGGAACTCCATGCCTGCAACAAAATCTATGCCTAGGCATGGGTGCTTGGCTAGGCATGCTTGTGAACGGGGCTTTAAGGGGTTGTTAGGAAGCCGAGTCGGGTAAGAAGATGAGTTGGGGGTTTGAAATGACGAAACACAAGATTCAAACAATTTTTGCGGTTCTCCTGATAGTACTTAAAGAAAAGTATTACTTCGGCAAGCGTACTGAGAGTATTGTCTGGTGTTGCTAAACGTATTAGTCGGCTTTTATTTATTTGACAATCTTTCTAATCTTTTTCTTCAGTTTATATTCTTAGCTGTGGCCGTTAGAGAACCGTATTATTATAAGCTAACTGCAACAACAAACATTCCTCCGGATGCGTTGCAGATTCTCCTGTCTGTCGTGCATATTATGCGTATTTGTTGCTTGTTTTTTTTTTTCTAGTCCAAAAAAGGTACTGTATACCTTCCTTGTTCGAAGAGAGTTCCGAGTTTTATGCAAAGTTTGATAATATACCTTAGTCTTTTATTTCATATAAAATCGTTTGTTGAGTTAACCGTATTTCAGTGGCACAAGAAGTGGCAAGAGGAGACAAAACTATCCCGATGAAAAATTTATCTCAGAATAGTACTATGAAGTAGTACGAAAAAGTTGCATGCTGTACTAACGATTCTACTACATGCTTCTACTTCAAGGCTACCGTGTTACTGCATACTACTATATGCTACTATTAGCAAGACTGGATGCTACTATGGCAAGACAGGATGCTACTGGATACTACTACATTGGACCAGTCTGAGGCACATTAAATGATAGTATCGTTTGTTGAGTTCGAACATGCAACGTTTTCGTACTACTACAATACTACTACGCAGGCTACAAATTTTCATCGGGATACCGCTATTCAGTGCATATACCAAAGTTAACCAAGAAGTCGTGTGGTAAGATGCACCTGCCATCTAAAAAACGAAAACTGACTACATCATTATGCATTTTAGAACCGAGAGTATTAGCAGGCTAATCAGTTTTTCAAGGGAACCTGGGAACGTCGCCAGCGGAGTTCCGGGTTGAAAGTTTACCAAACTGTGCACTTATCGCAATTTTAACACACTCCTCTTAAAAGAATTTCATTCTAAAGGGGTACGGGCTTGAAAATTGGTACACAGATGCGTTCGACCTTGCTCTTTTGTTTGTCGTCACAGTTTGTTTTTTTGGGGAAAACGCTGCCTACGGCAGTAATAAAGGCAGTGTTGCCATATTGGTGGATTTTACGACCGAGTGGCGGAACATTTTTTTGTGCTGGCGTATTAAAGTTGCTTTGGTTCTACTGACAATCCTTGCAAGTTTTTGGAGATTTCTTGCAAGTTTGGGTTAAAAAGAAATTTGGACGTATTTTTCAAAAACTGCGGCGTGTTTCTTGGATCATGATCTGGCAACACTGAGTAAAGGTATCACGATAACTCTAGAAGCGGTTGAGATATTTCGTTCAAACTTTGTGTCAGGTTCCTTTGACTCGCAAGTCAAAGTTTGAGCCCCTTAATGTCATATTTAGGGGTGGGGGGTTCAAACTAAGACATGACACAAAAGTTGTCTTCGATCTAGCGAGACTGTCGATTTGGAGGAGATAAGAAGACATAATGAATCAAAAACAGAACTTTATTTTCTCGACGGACAAGTAGTTTGTCCGGAATCCGGCAAAATCGGAAATCTGAAAGAAGTGCAAGTTTCGTCTGAAGTCCGTTAGTGAGTCGAGGAACGGGTATGGGGAAGTCCACGCTCGTTATCATCATATAATCATATTGTCCCGGAAATGTTGTGGCACGTGTAGGGAGAACAGTTGCAGCGATTGGGATGAAACTTGGACGGTACACAGTTAATATGCTCTAGATGTGACTTTTCGAGGTTCCAGTCGGATCCGACCTCGGGACCCCGGGAATTTAATGGTACTTGTAGGGATGTAGCGACTGTGTGAAACTTGGACGGTGCAAATGTCATTAGCAAATTTCGAGGTCCGAGTTGGATCTGACCTCGAAGGGGGTTACCTGAAATGTCGATCCGAATCGAGCGAACCTTGATAGGCGGTACGAACAGATGTCTTGAATGTCCCAAATTCAATGTCCGTAGCCTGTCGCATCTGGAGACGGTACGGGAAATGGAAGGGGGGACTTCGTAACTTCTTCATTTACTTTCTTGTACCACCGACTCATAACAAGTGTCATATGAGCCCATAGCTCTTGTTGGTTATCTTATCTTTTTACTACTGAAGCACCACACACTCACCACACGAGTGTCTGTCCGTCTGCCTGTGACCTCGATAACCAACGGACGATTTCAATTTATTTAATAATAAAGCGAAACATATCTCTCGTGGGCGGAGCCCAAATATGATTTTTTGTTTAGTCATAAACAAAAATAAAATAAATTTTTAACAGATAATTAAAAAAAAAATAAAAAAATAACAGGACAGACTAAAATGTTGGTGAACTTCGGTGTGTGGACTAGTCAGATCGAGATCGAGGTTAATTATTTAGTGGCTTGGGAGGGGCTTATAAGATTAAGGGTGAGAAAAGTTCCTCGCTCAAATTGATTGAAAGGTCGATACAGGGGTAAACCGGATGCTATTTTTTTCAGTTTTTTTTTCCTCGCCGATACTTCGGAAGGAATCTGGTTGATTTTCAGAAATTTACCGGAATGACCTGATCGCCAGATGAATTTGATTAGAAGCCGATTAAAATTTAAGATAAATGCTGAATCTTGGTGTTCTATTGTTTTCAGAACGGCCCAGTAATTCGAACGCAATCCGGTAAAAACTGCAGATTTGAGAACGGACCAAATTGGCTGAGAGAACTGACTAAGTGGTCGACATAGGGGTGAGATAACATCTTGATCTGAGATATAAGAATGCAAAGCAAGAGAAAAGGCTTATAACCCTAAGATTTTTTATGCTATTGGTTTGCTTTATCAAGTAGTTGGATTTGCAAATGTTCGGCAGCGACCACATGATAAACTTTTCTTCCAACCTTTTTCGCACAGGATTGATAATTCAACCGGAATCCGGCGAACTACCGCGGGCTGTAATGTCAAGGACTGAGTGGTCTACGAGCGGTGTATGCGACCAGTTTCCGTTTCTGTTCCGGCCAAACCGATATTCACTGGACCATGCAAGTCAGAGCATAGGCTTCACTTAGGAGTTAGGGATCCAAGCGAAACCATTGCTCGTTCTTGCTTACATCGTTTCATTCTGCTCAGCATCGATTTAGCATATCCAGGTTTATATCCTTACGTCATTGCGAGGTTAGGGGATCAAACACCTTTACTTTCAATCAAGAGCTCAATTTTACTTGCTTAATATTCTCAAGAAATGCAGGCTCTCCCGCCAAGGATCCATTTCCCCCTTTTTATGTCATGGAACATAACGCTAGAAATGTAAAACGGCTCTTTGTGGAGTCCCTCTGTCAAAACCCTGCTGTTAGCTCGGCTTACTCGATTACAGCTGAGGGGTTGGTAAGCATACTTCCACAACCGTCGATGAAGGTTACTCACAGGAAGTGATGCATGCTAGACCGACCTAGACATTGTTTATATAACACTCGACTTCTCCTTTATCTATTCTCCGTTCGCTTCGCTTCAGATTCCAAACTTGGTTATAGAACGGAACTTGACCAAATACTCCTTGAGCCCAAGCTGACTGGGAAACACATATCACACAATGCATAACTTGACACTCGACCGCCTTACTATGGCCCTTGTCAAGAAGGGCCGAAATATCGCTGCCGAGTATCGTAGCTGACGCATGCGTTTTATGCATTGTTTGTATATAGAACTTGACTACAAGCCCAGCCCACTTGTAGGAAATAACTGATTGGGAGACGAGAGATGTCGCGAAGAGCCGATTTTGGCGAAAGTCAAAATCGGTGAAATGCCCTTTAGAGAATGAACGTCGTAGGAAATTAAAGGATGTGGACTAGTAAAAACCGGTACCCACCTTCCCGACGAAAACTCCCCGCCCCCCCCCCCCCCCCCCCATTTGAAAATTGTATCTTATCTCCTCTATTAGCGATACACTGATTATCGCGCTTGCCACGATTTCTTCTCTTTGCGTGACGCACAAGGCGCCCAATCATTGTTCCCGGGAACTCTTTCCGTCCGAAGACTGGTTATGAACATTTGTCAAGATTGTCAGCCGTGGCAAGGGCCAAGGAAAGAGGCTAAAAACAGCCAAAGCCGTGTGTAATTTTCTGCAAGCATAGGCTCGCTTGCCGCCCGACTCATTACTTTCATAAAAATATATGTTGCCTTATTAACACTGTGTGGGGTGGGTTCACTGTTTGGTGGTGGTGGGGGGGGGGGGGGGGCTAGCCGGGAGCCATATGATTGGCGATGTACCGTACCGGGAATAATTTGGTATTTGGTGTTGGAGCGTCCTCGAAAACCACCAAAAGATTTGGCGAAAGTTTCGGAAGTTTGAAAGTTTTTAGAAAACAGCTCAGAAAGTGTTACCACTATTTTACTCCTCATCAGTATTAAGACTGAGTCTCCCTTAGATAAGTGGTTCCTTTTAAGTGCACGGTGCTCATTTTTGGTGGTCGCATTTTTGGTATGCATATCTGTAGGGATATCAACGAAATAGATAATTTTTACACCATTATTGAACAAGACCAAAGGTTTCGATGGGATCCCAAAAATTCAATATTTGTTCAAGACAATCCGGTCTTGTCTTCACCAGATCCAGTCTTCGCCAGACTCCTTGAACATTTTTACTGTTAAAATTCAGAAACAGATTAAGGCCAAATAGGTAATCATCTGAGAAAACCAAGTTCAGATACGGATTCAGCATGTGTGTTTACCCCTATAAGTCATATCTGTTTTGACGAAAACTTCCTGCCACTTTTGCCAATTTCCCGGTTTCGCACGAATTGCGGAACTACTTGTCCGGCAAAAAAAGAAAGCTCAAACACGAACTCAGCGTATGTTCTTTCCCCAATACTGAACATCTAATCAACTTCAAATAAAAAATTACCTTATAACAAATTTTCCGGCTCCAGCCGGATTCCGGTCGAACTATATGTCCGGGTAAAAAAAGATTATCATACACGGATTCAGCATCTCTTCTTACCCTAAACCGGATATCTAATCAACTTTAACTTTTAACAATTTTCCGGTTTTGCCGGATTCCGAGCGAACTACTTGTCCGGGTAGAAAATTGTTTTCACCATCGTTTTCAGCATGTCTTCTTACCCTTAAATCAAACATCTAATCAACTTCAAATAAAACTTTTACTTTTGACAGACTTTCCGGTTTTGGCTGGATTCCGGGCTAACTACTTGTCCGGCGAAAGAATGGTTTTCACCATCGTGTTCAACATGTCTTCTTACCTCTAAATTTGAACATCTAATCAACTTCAAATAAAACTTTTACTTTTAACAAGCTTTCCGGTTTTGGCCAGATTCCGGGCGAACTACTTGTCTGATGACCAAATGGTTTTCACCATCGAGTTCAGCATGTCTCCTTACCCCATAATCGACTATCACATTATCTGTTTAAAAATATTTCGTTTGCCCCTTAATTTAAACCCCCTCCCCCATCCCTAAATGTAGGGCTACAGAGCCCATCTACGAACTCTACCTTACTCTTGACCCAAAGAATCCTCACACCAAGTTTCGTCAAAATATCTCTTTCCCTTCGAGAGTTATAGTGCGCACAGACGGACAACTTTTGCGATGTCATAGGTATCCCTCCACTTACGTTTTGGGATCCCAAAAACAGCAGATAAAAATAATTTGAAACTGTGGGTCTGAATTGGTGTTTGATCCCGATCCCAGATTTGATTCTGGTCCGATCCCTTCTTGATTGTTTTACCACGGTATTGGAGAAGACGATGACGCGGATTTGAAAAAATGTGTCATAATTGACCAATAGGACGTGACTCCGTCTTTCTTTACAAACTTTCACGCCTTCTAACTCTTACTTCCATGGAAACTCTTTTGCAAAAATAGAAATATGCGGTTAAGGAATAGCCCAATTAACATTTCCAGCAAGTTCCTGGCTCAGAAGGATGATACAACGCCGATAATTTAATTTCAAACTTGAAAGTCCTATACTTCCTAATGTTAAATTTTTTCGTTACGGTCCCGTCCGTTTTCGTCGGGTATGGTGCAATCTCTCTATTCAGACCCTGAGGGTTTCAGAAGTGAGATGCTGAAGATTTCAAACTTTAACACAAAATAAGTCTCGAAACCTTTAGTCGCTGTTTATACCTTTGAATCATTCCCTTAACTCAATGGCACCCTTCGGCGGACTGACTGGCCCCTTGATTAGAACGCGTGGAGGAATCCATCCTCGGGATAACTCTAAAAAATTCCAGCGTGGGAAAGAACAATTTGACTCGACAACCGTAAAAATGAATGCGGGAATTGTTTGCATTGCATTAAGTAGGATTTCGTAAGTGCGGCATTGTGGTGAGAACTGTCTGTTTAGGGCTGTGGCAGACAAATATTAGAGAGAAAAAAGGAAGCCTATAGGAGCACTGAGGCAGCACGTTTAAATGCAGCCACACGGAAAAAAAAAAATTGTCACGTATCGTTGTCGAATACAGCGTCCTGAACTGGGGTCGACTTAAACGAGGAAGGAAAGAAAGGATAGGCATGGTATGAAAATAAAAAGGCAAAGGTGCAGCATTAGCCTTCCCAGGCTTCACTAGGTGGCGCTGATCTCCGGATCCTACCCTCAGCCAGGAAGAGCAACGGGTGGTTGGGGGCAAGACATCTTAGTGCTTTCGTTCACCCTCGGATCCCTATTACTTTTTATAGATTGCTCCAGGTACCCATTTGAAGGTGGGTGGTCTTTGGCTTGACTGACAGCATAACGCCATAAACCACTGACCCCCGCCACAAACCGAATGGTCGACACCGCTGAGACTCGAACAAGCGAGCCTACGAGATCAGCGTGCAAACCATTCGGCAACGATGGACTCGGCAGTGTGTAAACTACTTTTTCAGGGATAGACTGAAAGATGGCACGGCACTACAGTGTATGGTGCAGGAGCACGAATACTAAGAAGAGGCACGGGTAGTAAAAGAAGTCATGCTTCCACCAGCAGGAACGTACCGTCCATGCCTTATTTTATGCTCCATAGTTTTCGAGCCTGCCGACGTGAAAAATATTGAGGGGAGGACTCTTGTTCTTGAAAGCCTTCTTTAGGCTTTAGAACTACGAATGGACGAATGGTCGTTCAGGCCTTCTTTAACATGCTTTGAGTAAGCGAACTATTTCAGTCACAAACGATCCTGGGACCTTGGCACACACTGTCCCCCCCTCCGGAGCCTAAGAGAAGGATATTTTGTCCCGTCGAAGACAGTAAGGACGGACAGGAGACCTGATTAGAGTTGGCCCAATTGATTTGGCCCGAAGTATTTTTTCAGTGGGCAGGTGAAGATGGGGATCGACTAAAAAGAGGCACGGCATGGTGCAGCAAGCACGAGAAAAAAAAGATTAGCAAGTAACAGAAGCAGACAAGTAAGCTAGAGTTGGTAACTCCAGAGCCTAAAAGAAAGCACGTTAGAACATTCTTCCTGCCCCTCCTGCCCCCTTTTAGTTTTTGTGCCTCATTTTAGTGCTCGTGCCTCCTACACTATGTCGTGCCGTGCCTCTTTTTATTCGATTCCGCTGAAGATGCACAATTTAAGTGTTGATATTTTTAGACCAGACCGGTAAGCCCGAGAACTCCAGAGCCTAACAGAAGGCATGGGCGCTAAGCACCTACTCGTGTAATCTTGCCTTTTTTTGTATTATGCCATGCCTTCTAGGAGTATCTGTACTTCTTTTTGGTACTTGCACTTCCTGCACCATGCCGCGCCGTTGAATGCCCTTTCTTCTTAGAGTCGATCGCATTTTTGAGTTTGGCTCTAGTTCTGTAATGACTGACTAACAGAAGGCATTGCACGACACGGCATAGCACGAGCAGTAAAAAAAAGAGGCACGGATAGTAAAAGAAGGCACGGCCTGCTAAAGAAGGCATGAATACACTAGAAGGCATGTTCCGTGCCTTGAAGTCTGCACACTTATAGTATGGCATATCTTCTTCGTTCCTCTTTTTAATACTCGTGTCTCCTGCACCATGCTGTGACTTTTTGAGTCGATCTCAGTACTATAGAGGTTTGCTTCTTGGTACCGCTCGCCGGAGAAAAACGCCAGGCAACTTTTACTGCAAAATAATTGCCTAAAACGTGTAGTAGTTCTCCACTTATCATTTCTCCGATGGATTTTGAAAAAAATTGTGCTTAATTTCCGTCTGTTTCTTCCCAGGGTTGGTCACCAAAAGTAACGTCGTACACCCTGGAAAGTAACCGAAAAGTATCTCAAAGTAACCCAATGTAACCCAAAGTAAGCCAATGTAACCCAAAGTGACCAAAAGTAACCCAAAGTATCCTGAAGTAACTCGTACACCCTGGTTCTTGGTGACCAACCCTGGGTTTCTTCTTACGAATATTGCGTTTTTTACCAAGCGGTTTACCAAGGCTGAAACTGTCGGCTATTATCTGATATCAAGTTTTGTTGGCGCTTTTATAAGCAAGGAAGTGAGGCATCAACAGAGAAACGTTTAGATATAAGCATTATACCTCTTTCTAGTTTAATTAGTTGATTTAAATTAGTTTAAGTAACTTTCCTAATTTAGAAAGTTTTTTTTTCAAATTTTGGTCTGATACTCTGCCTAATAACTGCCTAATACTCCTCCATAATAAATCGGATCGAGTCGTTTACTTTTAAAAAAACATTTATGGCACATGACCGTAACGATTTCAAGTAAAAAATAAACAAATAATTACAAAAAACTTCCAGGTCAAAACTAATAACAGACGTGGGCTACTTGATGCGGGAATCTCGGGTGTATTGCTAGTCTGAAGTTTCAGATTACTAAAGTGCGACAGTTTGGTCGTTAGCTTTTCTTCGGGAAGAACGTTACCGTTGTTTTGCTCATTTTCTGGTATGCTGTCGCGGGAGTGTTTCCCATTGTGGTGTTTCTTCTTTTCTTGTCGTTTGACTTCCGGTGGATGTACAGTGGCGGGGATTTCTGAAACGAAGAAAAGACGTTTAAACAAGAATTTCGACTTGCGTTTCCGAGTACAGGTCGCTAGCGAAAGCCTGAGGAAATGATCAGCTGAGCATATTTAGTTAAAAAATCACGATCATGATATCTGTCTTGAGGGTGAAAAATTCATACGGCTTTTTCACTAAAAAATTAAGAGGAGATCCTATTCTCTACCAACATCTATGTTGATTTTTGACCATCCTGAAGTTTACATTTTAATTTTACCTGGATTTGGTATAATTTCACATACCATTAGTCAAGAAAGAGGAAAGAAGGAAGCGTTCTCAGAACACAGTAGAAAGAAACTCCGAACCCCCGACAAACGCTGAGAACACATATTCAGGTTTTCCTGCCTTTCGTCCTTCCATCATAATCTTAGAAAATCTCAACTTTTTCAAACGGAATTGATGATATGATGATATGATATTCATTTGCGTTGAAAGCCCAAAGGCCATAACAAACACACATAAATAACAACATGTAAATACAAAAATAAACGGTCACACTACTACACTAAATCCCACTCAAATACTTTTCCTTGTGAAGACTGGCCACTCTGAGGAACCTCGCCAGGTTTCTTATACTAAGAAAATCCTTACACCGCATAATATTTAACAACCACTTCCTCCCATAAATCCGTCCCTTAAAAATTTTATCCCTCAGATCCTCTATTTCACCACATCCACACATAAAATGAATTAGATCCTCATCTCCATCACCGCACATAGTACAAAAGTAAGGACCAGATTTCTCCCTAACACTTCCCAAATACTTTCGTGATACTACCGAAAGTTGTGGCAGGAATTCCAGTCCACGAGCACCCAACCTTATTAGTTTGCGATAAGACTTAAAAACGACGAATTTCCTAACGAATATCCGGTTTTCGCCGGGCTCAGAAAAAAAAGCAGACAGTCGAATGAACATGTCAGCTTACCCCACTATTAACATTCTAAGCGGCTTGATTAGGAAATCATAAGCACTAACGAAATCCTTCTTTTTCTTTTCTTTTTACCGGCTTCCGGCCTGTTATTGACGGAGCACGAAAACAAGGGAAGATACTGATCCAGCGACACTTTAGTCTACAGTATGATCGCCTCCTTACAAAATAACTGACTTCTATCAAATTTCTGCTTTGGCGCATGATACTGGGCGAGCTACTTGCCCAGCTTTCACCAGGCAGCTCAGCTAAAGCTCTCAGTGGCTCAAAATTTTTCTGTCACCCCTTGATTGGAGACCCCCTTTCCGCTACTAAATTAAAACGTTTGTCACCCAGCCCCGAATTTGACCTGTGGTGTTCCCCAAAGGATACTCATTCCAAGTTTAATAAGACCTAAGACTTCGATGGGATCCCAGAAATCTAATATTTGATCCAGACAACTAGATTTTGTCTTCGCCAGATCCAGTCTTCGCCAGGCTAATCAGAAAACCAAGTTCAGGTATACCTCTATAAGCCTTATCTATTTTGAAGATACTGACCGAAACTTCCTGCTTTACTTCTGCCAAATTTCCGGTTTCGGACGAATTCCGGGCGAATACTTGTCCAGCAAAAAGAGAAAATTCAAAACCGAATTCAGCGTACGGTATCTCCTTATCCCTATAACCAGGGACCCATAAATTTCCTGTAATGACTCGCCATTCAGGGGGCTTGTCATTTCCTATGCTTCTTTGTTGCTATGTTGCCCGAGCCTCACCTAGTTTCCAAAAATTTCGCTTGGGTCGAATCGACGTTCTTGCTCAGATAGACAAAATTGCAAGCATGCCACCAGATACCTAACCTAGGACAAACGATCCAGGATACTCTTCCATTACAGAGAAATATTCCTAGTTAAGCACAATAGCTGCGAATTTTTTTTGTCTATCTGTATAGTCGGGTATTTTTTTTATCCCTGTGGGTATTTCTCGAACTATCTGACGCTCGGTCAAGAGCGCATTAGAAATTTCTTATTGACAAGCCCCCTGAATGGCGAGTATCACAGGAAATTTATGGGTCCCTGCTATAACGAACATCTAATCAATTTCAAATAAAACTTTAGCTTCTAAAAAAAAACCGGTTACAACCGGATTCCCGACGAATTATATGTCTGGGTAAAAAATGATTGTCATATACAGATTCAGCCTCTCTTCTTACCCCTAAATCTGTCATCTAATCAACATCAAATAAAACTTATTACTTTTAAAAAATTTTCCGGTTTTGGCACCGGGTAGAAAATACTTTTCACATAAGTGTTCAACATGTCTACTTACCCCTAAATCGAACATTTAATCAAATTCAAATCAAACTTTTACTTTTAACTAGCTTTCCGGTTTTTGCCTGATTCCAAACAAACTACTCGTCCGGAGAGAAAATGGTTTTCACCATCGTCTTCACCATGTCTTCTTACCCCTAAATCGAACATTTAATCAACTCAAACTGAACTGTTAGTTTTAACAAACTTTACGGTTTTTGCCGGATTCCGGGCGAATACTTGTCGGACGAGAAAATGTTTTGCATATTCATGTTCAGCATGTCTTCTTACCCTATAATCAACTATTACATTAGCTGTTTAAAAATATTTTGTTTGCCCCTTAATTTGAAACCCCTCCCTCACCCCTAAATATAGGGCTACAGTGCCCATCTACGAACTCGATCTTACTCTTGACCCAAAGAATCGTCACACCAGGTTTCATCAAAATATCTCATTCCCTTCAAGAGTTATCGTGCTCACAGAAGGACGGACGGCCAACTTTTGCGATGTCATAGGTACCCTCCACTTACGGTTTGGGATCCAAAAACAGCTCATATGGCTCTCGCAAGGCTGGGTCAGAGGATGAAAGTAAGAATTCGCCAATTCGTGGGTTGGTTCTGATCATTTTGTAAGTAAAACCCTTGAGTTAAAAAAGATCATGGGCCCTTGAAAATCACGAAAATATATCGTGTGGTAAAAGTATTTTAATTTTTGCACTTGGCTGTGATGATGCGTACTTTAAGGGCGCTAGAAATTCATCTGTAAGTAAATCCCCTGAGGCAGAAATGATCACGGGCCCCTGGGATTCGTGAATATGCATCGTTTGGTAATTTTTTTTTTTTCATTTTTCGGGTTAAGATGCGCACTTCATGGGTGCTAGAAATTCATTTTTAAGCAAAAACCGTGTGGCACAAATTATCATGGGCCCTCCGGGATCATGAAATGTGTCGTTTGGTCAAAGTATTTTTTTCACTTTGCGGTTAAGATGCGCACTTTAAGGGAGCTCGAAATCATTTCTAAGCAAAACTTTGAGGCAAGAATTATTATGGGCTCATGGGTATCATGAAATTGAATATTTTGGTTCAAAAGTATTTTTTGTACCTTGCCGTTAAGATGAGTGCTTTAAGGAATGGTCGGATCTGGGAAGTGACAATTCCTAAGCCAATCTTGTCAACTCTAATTTTCAAGCCAATTTTCATCGTCCTAGCACATCTAGAAGTTCTCGATCACCGGAGTTCCGGTCCCCTCCAACTCCCTCCACACTGCACGGGCCAAATCCGGTCCGGTTCTACCACTGATGTACCTAGGGCTTGGGCTTGTTCTTCCCACCAAGTTTCATCGCGATCACTCCACTATAAGCGTGTCACAAGATTTCCGGTTCTCCCCTTCATCCTACTTACATTCATCGGATCCGGCCCGGACTTGAAATGGGACATCTGAGACACGATATCAAATTTCATTGAGATCCAATCACCCGTTCGAAAGTTATACAATATTCAGGATTCCCCCTCCCTCGGCTCTCCCACAAGGGTTGGATCGGCGAACTGACTATTTCCAAGTTAATGTGGTCGGTTCCCTGGTATGCTTGTCAAGTTGCATCGTCCTAGCCCACCTCCCGATGAAAAATTTATCTCAAAATAGTACTATGAAGTAGTACGAAAAAGTTGCATGCAGTACTAACGATGCTACTACATGCTTCTACTACAAGGCTACCGTGTTATTGCATACTACTATATGCTACTATTATCAAGACTGGATGCTACTATAGCAAGACAGGATGCTATTGGATACTACTACATAAGATTGTCCCAGTCTGAGGCACATTAAATGATAGTATTCTTTGCTATTACATAGTATTACATGCAACGTTTTCATACTACTACCATACTACTACGCAGGCTACAAATTTTTTATCGGGCTGGAAGTACCTTAACTCCGGGTCAGCGGAATTCCACCCCCACCCCCAACTCTTCCAACAGTGCCCAAATCCGGTCCAGGCTGCACGTGCCATAACAAGAACTAGAAGCTCATACGGCACTTGCAAAGCTCGGTTAGAGGATGACAGTAGCAATTTGCCAATTCTTAGGTTTATTGTGATCATTTGTAAGCAATACCCTTGAAAAAGAATGATGGGGGGGGGGGGAAGGATATCCTGGCTTTTCATTTTATGAAAACCCGCGGGAGGCATGTGATTTTGTCGGTCAGGCTTAAGAAATATTATTTCTTAATAACAAAGTTCAGGTTTTGTACCGCTTTATGGAAGGTATTGAAATGTATCACCATTTTTTTTTATAAGCTGGAAATAAGTATCCATTTTTCAGCTTGAGCAGCTTCGAGTTCAAGTTCTGTTTATTACAAACTAAATTCCAAATAAAGAGCCAATTTGGCAGAGAGAAGGCTCGAGGCCAAATGGCGGACATTTTCTCCTACTACAAATCATAAGAACGTCAATTCACAAGTTATAAATAAACCATAACCCATCCAGTTTCCAGAAGCCTGAAGCCTTGTCAAGAACGGTCAAAATAAAATTCTTCGAACATTTTTAGCCTTTGAAATCACGAGAATGTATCGTTTGGTAAAAAGCATTTTATTTTTGCACTTGGCTGTGATGATATGCGCACTTTAAGGGTAGTAAAAATTCATCAATAAGAAAAACCCTTGACTCTTGAGACAAATGATCATGAAAATCAATATTTTGCTCAACTTTGTTTTTGGTGCTTTAGGAATTCACTTGTAAGCAAAAAAGGCTAAAATGATCATGGGCCCTTGGTGATCATGATTCTGTATCGTTTGGTCAAAAGTCATTTTTTAACTTTGCGGTTAAGATACGCAATTTAAGGGAGCCTGGAACTCATCTGTAAGCAAAACCCTTTGAGACAATAAAATGATCATGGACTCATGGGATTTCATTTTGCTCCTCAGCCAGGATTTGAACCCAGGACCCTCTGCTTACAAGGTAGGCGCTCTGCCATTTGAGCTGCCGAGGGGCTTGTGAACAGAGTTCGCAAACCACTACAATAGTCTGGTAGAAGGCCGGTTTTGTTTGGTTTTCACCATGAGACCCGGCCTTGTGGGTCCTGGTATGTCTACATGGCTCCGACAATGGAGTCCTAGACTTCTAAATTATATTAAAAAAAACTGTTTCTGGTTTATTGGTCATGGGACCATGAAAATGCATATTTTGCTTAAAAATATTGTTCGCACTTTGCGGTTAAAATGAGTACTTTTAATGAATGGTGGGGTCTGGGAAGCAACAAGCCAATCTTTTCGAGTCCTAGCACACCTAGATACCTTAACTCACGATCACTGGAATACCTCCCCTCCCCCTCCAAACCCCCCCACCGCCCAGATCCAATCTGGTTCTACAAATGATTTCTCTAGAGCATTTGTGTGTTATTCAAGTTCAGTCTCGATCTCTCCAGTTTAAGCGGGTCACGCATTTTCTAGTCGGCTCCCCCCACAATGGTCGGATCCAGTTCGGACATGAAAAGAAAAGGGATGTACGTCCTCTGTTTCATTATTAAATTTCACTGGAATCCGATCGCCGGATATTTTTAAGTCAGTTTGATAGGGTCTCTGACGTGCCTGCCAAGTTTCGTTGGGAAAATCGCCAGAACCGGCCTCACCGGAACTCCAGCCCCCCCCCCCCCCCCCCTAAGTGTCCGGACCCATTCCAGTTGTGCAAACGATTTATCCAGAGTAGATGGTTGTTCCTCCCAGCAGGTTCCACACCGATCCCTCCAATCTAACCATTTCATGAGGTTTCCGGTCTCCCAGCCTAACACCCCTGCACCAGTCGAATCCGGCCTAGACTTCAAATAAAACATCAGAGACATGTCTTCTATTCAATTATTACGTTTCATTCGGATCCGATCACCCATTCGAAAGTTGCGCATGACTCGATATTCCGGATTCTTACCCTCCCCCACCCGGATGGTCAGATCGGGAAACTGAATATTTCCAAAGTTTGGTCGGGTCCCTGATATGCCTGCCAAGTTTCACCGTCATAGCACATCTGGAAATACCCTAACTTACAATCGTGGGACAGACCGCCCGACCGAATGACTGACAGACGGATATGCGATCGGTATATGGCACTTGAGCCAGAGGCTGCAAGTGCCATGAAAAATAACCCAACCCCTAGCAGAGACGGACGGACTAACAGATTGATGAACAAAATTTACGTCATGGAAGTCATCACTTACGTTTTATGATTTCGAAACGCGGAATGCACCAACAAGCCTCCCTTCTACTTACAGGCTACTACGTTCGAATTTCTATTTTCTTACTGGTTCCGGATAATCCTTGTCCGGTGAGAAAATTCAGTTCAGTTCTGGACTCACCAGGCTTTCTTACCCCTAAACCGAATATCTCAAGAGATGGAAAATTATTTCTACTCAAAATAATCTTTTCACGGTATAATGGTGTAGGAATATATCTTTTCGATAATACCAATCCTTGCCCCGTGGAATTAGCGATTTTCTTGTTGGTGCTTTTCGACTGTCCAGATTTCCCGTTTTCCAAAGCGGAGGTTCGATACAAAATATTTGAAAACTGTGTGTGCCGCTATCTAAGAAGTGGGAAAAGCTACACTGTTAAAAGTTTCTCAAGGATTGAAGTTAACTGCAGTATTTGCTACTGGGAGTAATCTTATCCCTACTGAGATAAGACTGACATGAATTAGAGATAAGAGTATCTTCTTAGAGACAAGATTAATCCCAGTAGCAAATACTGCAAGATTTTTTTTTACAGTGTAAGCAAACCGAAAGGGGCCCATAAAACAAGATAGACCTATTATCCTACAAAGCCTTTAGAATGAAAAATACCTTTTTATGTCCTTGTTTCGGAAAATCCGTCGGCGGACCTTGAAGGCCTCGGCAAAGTTTGCGCTGCTTGACTGGCAAACTTGTGTTCGACCAATAAAGTACTACAAAGTTGTGGGTGCAAAACCAAACAACCCAGAAGACACTCACACCAGTTTTTACGACGGACGGTTTTTACGATTACATACGTGTCCCGTCACGTCCCTTTTTGGGATCCCAAAAACAGCCTGAAATATCAACTGTGTTTCTTCAAAATGTGGAAAAAGAAAAGCGCCATTTCTTATAAGATTTGAAAAATACCGCTTGTTCTGGAAAAACATCTAAGGTATGGGTCGAACTTTTTAACCCCCCACCGTCAACACACTCAACTGCCATTTTAAACCTTGCATCGTCGCTAACCTATTAATTCCTCTCATATCCACCCCCTTCCCTGAAAAAATCTAAATTCTTTGGAACCTGTTGAACTGTAAGTCCCTGCATAGTCTTAAGTAGGATCAACATAAAAGGTTCCCCTTACCGTGAAGCCGGATTGTAGTTTCCGATTTTCCCCTCTCATTCACAGCAAGGCATTGATACGTCCCGAAATCCTCCACCGATACGCTACTTATCGTCAGCGAGGAATGCCATTCGTTCAGTCCTGTTGTAATCTCCATAATTTTGTAGCCAACTTGAGAGACTATCTTCTCACCTAGAAGAAAATGGTCTCAAGAGTTTTTTCTAAGTGTACCACCCTATTTACCGTAGTAACTACGCCTGACCTCACGGCTCTTGGCTTCTTGGTGTCAAGGCTAGAACAAATTTTCTATTTCGGCAAAATATCGCACCCCGCGCTAATCCCACCAATGTAGATTGTAGTTACCACGCTTACTACGCTTCCAAGCGTGGGAAGCAAACAGTTTACTATAAGTTATTATTTCTAGATGGTTGGAACAGTTTTGTAACTTTTTACGACGTTGGAACGAAAATAGTAACTATGGTAGTTACTATTGTATGAAGGACACACGCTCAAGAAGTGGACAAGGACTGAAAGAGTGACCATAGCGCTCTCGGCGTGCAGCTGCTGTAGATCCGGTACATTCTCCGGCCTCTCTTGTTGCAAATATTCGAGACTCCAGCCTTTCCTATTTTTTTTTCTCTAAGACCTCTTGGAAAAATCTTCGGGCTTCCTCTGGGTCTAGACCCAGTCGCCGATGACCAACCGGTGTGAAAAGAATTATATGTTCTTTCGGGACTGTAAGGTATACATTCCTCGTACTGGACGTGTTGTGTCGAAGAAACAATAAAACACTTCCAATATAGGTGTGAGCCTTCATCTGGCCGACAAGCAGTTTAGTGTTACCAGCATTCTGAGAGATGTGTAGAGGCGAATGCCTGTTAATGCATTTATATTGATTGAATATATACTATACTACATTATATAAATATTATATATGTATAAATGTAACATATTTGTTATATTGAGGTTTCCGGCGGCCTTATATCTTTCCGTGGTGCATAGGACTAGATGAAAATAACTCGCTCTGGTTATGCCTACAGCCATTAACAGGACAAGTTCAGACAAATTGCTTTCTTACGGCCTAGAATTCCCCTGAAGCTCTGATGCTCGAATATAATCTTCCTTATATCGCCATGGCAATGGTTAATAGAACTTCTATCGTCATAGTACACCAGGGGAATACAGATTGTAACCCTCCGGGGTAAAAAGCACCGGGACTTTTTTTGCACTTGTCTGAGCAGCTAAAAGCGAAAAACGACGTAGTATAAATATCTACTTCCTTTAGAATTGAAGAGCAGAGGCCCCTGAGCTCTGCTGGCAGAGCTTACTCGTGTTGTAAGTATGAAATTTGGTGGAATATGAACTACATTTATGGCAACCGATATGGCAACGCTCCCTGTAAATGTGTAGTGTTTCGCCTCACGAATTCAACTAATCGACGGTAAAAATTACGCCATTAAATCGTTATGTCTTTCACTATTAAACTTTCCAGTGGCCTTTTTTTTTTTATAAATAGTAATAACCAACCTGCGCGGTTTTTCTTAATTTTATTTTTGAGAAACCAGCAAATTTGGTTCCCATGCTATTTCAGACTTTTTTTTTATCCGCAAGACAACGTAGGCAAGAGAGAAGAGAAAAATCGGAGCTGTGTTCTGTCACAAGCTTTAAACCTTGGATGAAAATATCACGTCTCGCGACTTCGAGGATAAGCCCTTCAGGTAAGCTTTGAGCCTTTGTTCAGTTTGCTGATTTATGTAAACGGGGCGATAAAAGCATCAGCTAATTCCTGCATTTAGAAAGCCAATCACTTCGTCAACCTGTTTTGTTCCAACAGGTCTCCTTTCATTTTCTTGGAATTGATGCTTAAAAGTCGATCACTTTCGTTCCGATAAGAGGGCCATTTCCAACCGCTTTCTAGAGACATCATCAGTCTCAGCAGTATATTCACATTCTCCTCGAAGGTCTAATATATCATTAGCTGTTCGATGATCAGAATGTCCATTTTTTTTTTTATTGTTGTTTGAAGGGTTGAGAGCGGTGAGAGTAATTGCGGCTGGCCGACAGAGAACGCAACTGTTGAGGGGAGAGGCGGACGAGTCTCCTTAAGTATCTTTCTTCGTTCTCGGATTATTTACCACCGATTGTTGAGAACTAAGGTTTACTTTACATAGTGATGATGGTGATGTTTTATTGATCCACCAAAATTGATGATAATAAGATAAATGATTACATAACTACACAAAAACAGACAAATACTAAAGAAAACTCTAGTCCATTTCTGTTATCAATATAGGCCAGCCAGCAATTCTCTTCATATCTATAGTTTCGCCATATGTACTTTACAGACAAGAGCAGACAACCTGGCCAGAACCTTAAATCCTCACATCTCTATGGTCGAACTTTGAAACGTACTGGTTGTTACTGACCAAGATGAACTCCTTCATCTAAAGCCTACGTCTCCGTGATGTATGGCCATTGCGCTAAAATGGAGTGTAGAAGTTCCTGGTAAACATTTTCGCGATCAACTGCATCGGGAATGCCATATACTCGTTTCCTAGGGGGGTAGTATGACTGAGAACCTAAAGCGTGAATGAATATAAAGCTTGAGTGTGCTTTGATTATAAATATTTGAAGGGTATGGAAGGTTCCCAGATGAAGATTGGATGTGTAGTGTCATGTGGCAGATTTACCTCGTTACTATTAAATAGTTGAAGAGGTCCCTCAGGGTAGATGTACGCCATTGGGATAGGTGCCTTTAGAAGTCCATATTGATATTTATTTTTGTTTCTTTGTGTTTCTTTAATATATTTGCCATGGTCATTGGCCTTTATAGCAAATCATATTCTTTATCTCATCTGTGGCCTTTTTTTTTTTTTAGGGTGAATGTTTTACCAAAGTTCAATTTATGAAATTCGCTGATAAAAAAAGAAAGAAAAAGGATTGTACCTTCACCTACATGTATCAGAGTTGACTTAGACCTGGATCACGTCTTCGTACCCTTTCCCTATTCTTTGAGTAACATTTTGACAGACTGATTGATACTGAACTGATTGATACTGAGATTGGTATTCCTTCTTTAGCTTTTAGCTATTCGGATTAAACTTGATTGATTGATTGAACAGACAAAATCAACATCGAATCGACGATACAGTTTGAGAGACTGGAAGAGGTTGACGAGTTCCGCGTTCGATCTTCCTCAAAGGAAAGTGAATTAGTCTTCTTCAGAAGCTAAGGCTGAATACGTTCTGCTTGAAATCCCATTTGACATACAGGTAGGTGAGAAGGCTGCTGTTCCGACTAACATACGGCAAGGCACTGAAGAATCTGGCTTGTCAACCAACAAACCACTAGAAGAGATGCGTGCAAGACACAGAATTTTGGTTGAAGGTATGGAATGAGACGGAAAGACCATGTGAAGGGTGGCATGAACCACCAGACTCAAAAAGAAATTTGCTAGGTAAGTATAACGCACACTGCTGAAATTGTTGAAAATCCCAATTTCCTCTGGAAAACCTTTAAGCCAAATTTCCAGAAACATCGGTGAAATCAAATTTTCGATACCCAGTTTTGAGTGGGTAAGTCAAGTCAATTCGCTGAACACATCAAACCTGCCACTCAGTGCTAATCATACCGCCCTATAGACTTTCCCCAAATGTATGCGAAGTCACGGAGCTTCATATTATCAACTTGTTATTGTAAAATTCTCCGAATTGGTAATCCGGCATGCTACTTCCCGGAGCACCAGTTCGGATTTTATATCAGTTTAGGATGCGCCCATGCTGTGTTATCGGGTCATGAGAAAGATATAAGTAAAGAAATAATGTACATTGATAATGTGATTCACCGTAGTCAAGCAGGGGGAAGAGGTGATCGTGGTAGAATAGGTAGAGAAATTGCAAATCGAAGTGCCTCATGTAATAACATGGATCTTTTCTGATCGAATGTTGGTTGCGTAACGCTGGTGACATACGAATGCCACAGGTTGTTAGCACAAGGTCACTATTCTCATTACGTCATGCTGGGCCGATTGTGTGGAATACACTTCTAGAATCCTTAATTCCAGATCTTATAGTATTTTTTTGAGCTAAATTTTTCATCTGGTATACCTTTCATCTTCACTATGTATGTAGCCTACAACTATATCAATATCGTTAATTAACATTAAAGTGTTGGGTGAAAAAGGGTACAAAAGATATCAGAGAACGATCAGTCGAGTTTGGGGGTGGTCTTACTAGTCTCTTGGAAGCAGTGTTCCTCGATCTTTGTAGGGTTTCAAAGTTACCATATTTCGTAAACTATTTTAATTCTGAACTGTGATATATTTGTTATTAATTGTATATACATATAAATATTTTAAAGTAATTATTGAGAAGTGATTATTAAGTCTTAGCCGTGTTAATAATTGTGTGACGATCCGACGCTAGCGAGTAATTATGAGCTATTCAGGAAATAAACGTTGTTATTATTAAGTCGGGTAAAATTGCACGATGCGCATATGACGACAGGCATTTTTCATCATGTCCATATCGATTATAAAAAGAGCCTTTGATCCGGTTATCCATCCACAAGCCCTGTTAGAGCTTCGCGGTCGTGAGGTGCAATCTGGGGTCTTAAAGGACACCTGAATAATGAAACCATACTTGAACACACCATGGAGAATGCATTTACAGACATGGCCACGGAGAGCATTCTTCTCATGAGCGTGAAGTTTTCAAAATAGAGATGTTCGTTTCTGGAGGTTTGCACATGCAGACTCCAAGACAAAAAGCGCAATTCATTCAAATCTTGTACAGCGCTGGCCGGATCGTATTGGAATTTCTTCTAGATATACGTTTGGGCTTAACTGGTTAAAAAATATTCCAGAAGAAAGGTAGATTGGAGACATTTGTTCATTTCTAAAACTGTTCGGTACTGAAATAAGGACAGATGCAAAATGGAACAAAAATCATAGTTTAGAAACGCTATGTCGTATTTGGATTGGGTTTTCTGCAGGAAATGTTAACGGAAGTCATACAGATAGGGATGATACTTGGTACTCTTCATTCAGGTGTCCTTTAAGGGTTGCAAATCTAAGAGCAAGGTTGAAAGTCGTCCGATTCGTCGGCAGTTTAGAATTCAATCTGATTGATTTGCCTTCATGTATATTGACATATTCAACACGCCATTTGGCCCCAAGCCACGATATGTGTTGATATTTGAAATAAACTGAAACTAAACTGAAACTGAAACTACAGCTGCCTGAGGTAAGAGTCTACAGGGGTGGCCCGAAACACTCAGTCCGGGGAAAGGGGGCGGGTAAGACCCCTCATTCCGACGACTTTTGTATCACAAAACTACGACTCGAATGTACCGACAAAAAGCGCTTTTGCTGATTCGTTGCAAATACGCCCGTCCCCCGATACCAAATAATTGAACCGATGTCAAACTAACGGCAATGCATCAGCTGAAATTATTCCAGTAATGAAAATTCGTATATATAAATCCACACCTTCAGCTTATCATCATCTTTCGCCAAAGAGTCAAAGTTCCATCGCCTCTATCCAGGACAAATTAAAGTAAGCGCCACAGGCGAAATTGTTTTTAATTCGCCTTTTTCTGCAAGAATTAAACTACTTATCAAACAAATTCTATCTCTCGTTGTGTTCCAAATCCCAAAGATTTCAAGCCTAAACGCCAAATAAATGACACACGAATCTTCTGAATGGAGAACACTACGAAATGCGCCACAGGCAAAATTTTATGGAAACGCTGAGGAGCAGAGCTTGTTTTTGCGGTCACAAAGAAAAATAAGGAGTATCTATGAAATCAAAACTCCATCCGTCGAAAAAAAGTAGATGCCATCTAGAGCAAGGTAGATTTATTCTAAATTTACAGCAACAAAAATAACGTTTGTGTTAAAAGACATGCTTACTCACAATCAAAATAAGGAAAACAGATTTGCCAGTGAATGTGTTTGACTGTGCGTTTAAAAATATAAAAATCACGACTCACGGACGTAACAAACTTTTGGTCTTCGCCCGACAGGAGTTTACAGATTCTTATAGATTTGTGTATGTATAAAAGACCCTGATTCGCTGACGAGACTTAAGTTTTTTTGGGTGTTTCATTTGACGTACTTTTGTCTTAGTTATGAAAGTACAGTATGTGTTACGTTATATTTGTCCATTCGAACACAGTAGGCTGCTTTCCTAACTAAACAAAAGGATGTTAAACTACAATGAAACTACAACCGAAAAACGCAACTTAAACCTTGCTTGCACAATTTTATTCCTTATGTGCAAAAACAAAACCTAATTCATTGACGAAACTGAAACTTTCGGCTTTCCCGACAGAAGCACTACATACTCGACCCAATGCAGTATATCCTATCACATATGAAAGTTTTAAATCTGCTTCAAACTTCGCGGCCTTACCACCAACTGGTCCGAGTTTCCAGACGCGAAGAACGATGTTTTGCTTAACATGTGAAGAACGAGAAGTATCGCTTATAGTCAGAATAACTTCGTTTTCATCCTAGAGACTGGAATTTTACGAAGGCTTTGTAAATGTGCTTTAGCACTACCGGGGTAGCCAAAAATGTACCTCCCGACTTGGAAAATCTATGCCAGCGTCTTGAGAACCACATCTGCACTGGGGAACAAATCCTTGGTGTATGTCGAAATCTTTCTTGTTCTTTTCAAGCGTTGTGCCCACCTTAACCTCGCTTTGGATTTTTTCACTCTCCTAGATAGGTTACAATTTAAACGAAATGGTTTAGCGGGGCTCCTGTCATTTGAATTTTGTTGGCTTTTCCATTGTGTTTACAAACTTCATACCTTTTCTTCAACTAGTAGTGAAAGTTTGACCCACAGTCCATGTACGTAACCTTTTCTCTCACTTTTTTTCTGTTATCCAGTCAGACTTCACATAAAAAAATAACCGTTGGAGACAGAGAATCATGTCTCCGACCGAACAGGATTATGAAATGTGGGTTAAACGACTCAACTTGCCTTTGACTGGGATGGATTTACGACTTAAGCTGGATATTAACAACTTTAAAATGACTTGGATTGTCTTTGACTAAAATGAGCGCCCCCTTACCTTGGTGATGTCAAAATAAACGACTGATACAGCTTAGGAAAAGGCAGTGCGGGTGAATCACCCCCTCTCAACACCCCCCCCCCCTTCGGGCCCCCCCTGAGAGCCTATCTCTCAGGCAAGGAGCTCTTACTAGCCCTACATTCTTTGACAATGTAGTCCTGCCTGCCTACTCCAAAACTAATTACAGCTTTATCGATGGGCGCATCAACTGCTCAGCCATGGTACATGCTGACCTTGATGACATTCCCGCAATGACAATCCAACAGTGGTGTTCTGCGTTTGTAATGGTTCTACTTATTATGTATCTTTCCCCGATCTGGACTAGCTTCAGTGACGAAACTCTTCGTCAAATCCGTCCGATTTTGGATACAAGTGACATCAAAAGGTACGGATTGCTTGAAAAAGACTAGTCTCAGTTTCCTTTGATATGGTCACGAACATAAACAAGAGCTTTCAGCTCATATGGTACTTGTCGGAACAGTTAGCATGTTTGTCCCCCTCCAGCCCCACCCAGTGATCAGACCCATTCCAGACTTGAAACTGAACATTTTAGACACTCTTTCTTGACACTTGTCAAGTTCCATGCACGTCCGATCATCCGTTCCGAAGTTATGAATGTCACCAGATTCCGGATTCCCCATCCCTCTACTCCCCCCACGATGATTGGATCGGGGAAGGGACTATTTTCAATTCAATATGTTTCTCTATATGTTTACCTGTTTCTCCTTCAATATGTCCCTAATAGGCCTGCCAAGTTTCATGGTCCTAGCAAATCTGGAAAGACCCTAGCTCGAGGTCAACGGAATTCCGGGAAACCCCTCCAACTTCCCCCACCGTGACACGATCCGGTCCTGTTTTATGAGGAATGTATCTAGGGTCTACGCCTGTGCTTCCAACCAAATCCCTCGACTTTAAGCGATTCACGAGATTTCCGGTGCCCTCTCCACCTCCGGTGATCAGATCCGGTCCAGGCTTGAAACGGAATATCCGACACACTTGTTCTTAGCAGGGGCGGTTCGAAGGGCTTGGGCATGGGGGGGGGGGGGTGAGGACTTCAAAATATACGACTGGCTAAAAACACAGCACCAGCAGGCCCAAGAAATATTAAAATTATAAGTTCTAAAATGTTACGGAAAATGCCATTGTAGTAATATTAAGTAAATATAAGCTGGACAAATCGGTTTTTCTTCAGCGAGTACTCCAGACAAACTAAAGTGAGCGCCGCCGGAGAAATTTTTTTCAATCCGAGCAGAATTCAACTACTCCTTTACAACTTCTACCTTTTAATGTAGCTTAGACTCCTAAAACCGCACATAAATGATGCACACTTCAACTATAGATAGAAATAGGGTAGGGCTACGAAAGAGCCGCAGGCAAAATTTGTTAAATTGGCGTTTAGTCGGCAATATTCGACTACTTCCCACACAAACTCTTGCTTTAAACGTGGCTCAGATCCCAAGCAGCAGCTTTTACCATATGCACCTAAGACAAATTTAAACTCAGCGCCGCAGGCGATTTTTTTGTAATCCAGCCTTTTTCTGGCATTTCTAGCTTTTACTGTGGCTGAAATTTTAGGCCTATAACACCTTACCTAAATTACAGGCCGTCCAAACAGATAGCGAGTACTCGAATATGAAAGACGGCGCAACATTTTAAAGGCTGCCTAGTGCCTACTATGATGTGCACTGAAATATCTGTCAGTGGCACAGTGCCCCGATAACTCGCAAACATTGTCTTTCTTGTTGTTGTTGTTTTTTTTCTTTTCCTTTTTTTTGTACTCCGTCAATGGAGGCCACACGCCCTCCATTGTTTTTGACGGGTAATAAATAGATTGATTGATTGATTGGAGTGGGATATTTTCCCGGAGTTGGTACGTGGTTCTACTTCCACTTCGAATTTAGACTGCACAAAAACTGCAAAAGATAGTGCAATCATCAGGCGGTTGTGCCTGTTTCTTTTTATGATAAGGAGTTTCTGCACAACACCAGGAAGGATAATGTTGAAACGTCGGGCCCCAGGCGAAATTTTCGAAAATCAGCCTGTTTTCAGCGCATCACAGTGAAAATCACGACTGGTAATGGCATTTATGTCACTCTGGCAAGTTCGAATATACGACTGTCATTCTAACAAGCTCAAAACACACGATAATTCTTTACGTCATGACTCCTTATATGGCAAGCTGAAAACTTACGGCTGTCTCTAATAGACGACTAGAAAATCTCTTCATAAAACACGACAAGAAACGGGTCATTTTCAGGGAAAATTCGCGGTTGACGTCATTCTGGCAAGTTCCATACGACTGATCTGACAAAATGAGAACACGAAACTGTGAATCTGACAAACTTAAAACATACTACTAAATTCTATATGGAACAATATGACCAACAGGCCATTTGAAGGCAAATTCACTATAAGCTAACTGCTGTGTCTGCCTTTATCTGGCAAGGTCAAAGCTTACGACAGTCTCTAATTTACGACTAGAAAATCCCTTCGTAAAGTACGACAAGAAGCGGGTCTTTTCAGGCGAAATTTACGGTAGATATCATTCTGACAAGCAGAAACATACGACTTTCATGTTGGAAAACTCAGAGCACACAACTGTGAACCAGAAAACATACGAATAGAAATTTCTTCGTAGCCATACAACTAAAAAATGTGATTTGTGGGTGAAATTCACGTTTGGTAACTAACTGCCTGCATGTCATTCTGAAAATCTAAAGACATACGACTGTCGCATGGGGGGGGGGGTGAGTCACCTCCCTAGACCCCCTTCGAACCGCCCCTGGTTCTTAGTACTTACCAAGTTTCATGCACGTCCGATCACCCGTTTCAAAGTTATGAATGTCACTCGATTCCGGATTCCCCACCCCTCTACTCCCCATGATGATTGGATCGGGGAAGGGACTATTTTCAAGTTAATATGGTAGAATCCCCCAAATGCCTGCCAAGTTTCATGGTCCTAGCACATCTAGGACGACATTAGCGGAAATCCAGTAAACCCCCTCCAACTCCCCCCACTGTGACACGATACAGTCCTGTTTTGTCAGTAATGTATGAAGCTTATTAAGATTGTTCTTCCCACCAGGTTCCATTCGGATCCCTCGACTCTGAGCCTTTCAGAAGATTTCCGGTGCCCCCCCAGCTCCCCTCCCCCCCCCAAGTTATCGTATCCGGTCCGGACTTGCAAAGGAACATCTGAGGCACTGGTTCTTGACACTTGTCAAGTTTCATGCACGTCCGATTACCCGTTCCAATGTTATGCATGTTACTAATTCACGGATTCTCTATCCCTCCACTCCCCCCACGATGGTCGGATCGGGAAAATGACTATTCTCAAGGCTGTCTGTTCGGGTCTCTGATATGCCTACCAAATTTCACCTTCCTAGTCCCGAATCAGCAGGATCACTGAATTCCCCCCCCCCCCCCCAACTCCCCCAACAGTGCCCAAATCCGGTCCGGTTATGTCAACGATCTATCTAGGACTTGCACTTGTACTTCCCGCCAACTTTCGTCCCGATCCCTCCACTCTAAGTGTTTCTCAAGATTTCGGTCCCCCCTCCACCTCCGCCCAAAAGTCACCGGATCCGGTCCGGATTTTAAGCGGGTCGTCTGAGGCACGCTATCTTTCCAAATATCCAATTTCATTAATATCCAATCACCCGTTCAAAAGTTATAAATACCTCAAGATTCCGGGTTCCCTCTCCCTCCAGTCCGCCCACAATGCTCGGATCGGGAAACTGACTATTTCGAACTTAATCATTTGGGGGTCCTGATATTGCTGCCAAGTTTCATCGTCCTAGCTTATGTGGAACTGCCCGAACTGGCAAAACCTGGACCGACCGCCCTACCGACAGACCGACGGACGGACAGAAATTGCGAAGGCGGTGCGATAAAAACAAAAAAGAAACGAGTTGCCTACAAAATAATTTTCACCATTCGAGTCGCCAATTTAAGAACACGTGCTTCTGGAACAAAAAGCTTACCGAGGAAAAATAAATGGCCATGTTTCGATCATCGGCTAGTGGTGCATCGTAAATAAATGTGGTCAAGAATCTCTGCCTTGGCCGAACGTTTCTGAAAAATCCACTACCGAAGAACGGCACATGCCTGGGCAGTCGCGCCTGGTAGCCGATAATAAGACCGTTTTACAGTCGAAATTGGTAAGAAAAAGATGGAAAATCTCCGCCATTTTGAAACGTATCTTTGGACCAATCACAGACCACAGTCAATTTATTTTATTTAGTTAATCTATTAAAACGGCCAACTTGGGCCATACTAAACAACTAAAAATAAATATTAACAACTAACAATGGGGGTGGGCAAAAATATAAAAATAAGAATCTACCCAACATCAAATGCTGAATACAGCTGAAGGTTCCAAGCCATCCACACAGGTAACAGGAGTGGATTGCTAGACCGAAGGATCCGGGTCTGAAGAGAGAAGATAGAACGACGCCTGAGTTCCCCAAAAGAAGGAAGACCCTCACCAACAAACATCCCGGAAGCACTACTGTGCCAAGGTAGACCATGTAGCCACCGGAATGAATTGTTATAAAGAACCCGAAAAGTATTCTCGCATTTCACAGATGTAGAGTCGGTTAGTGAGTACAGTAAGCCCTGAAAAGGACAGTTTTAACTGAAGAATCACAACTAGAGAACTTTCTAAGAAGGATATTAGCACGGACACACAGTGATCGGGAAACCATACCACCAATGACTGCTGTTAGTTTTGTTTTCCCATAAGTGATGATGGTGGTAAGGTTTCTTGAATTTCTTTGTTCGAAGTCTGACCAGGATGAAAGGTAAGGCGTGAGTAATAACCAAATTAACGAACCAAATTTCGTACAGGTGTGACTGAATGTGGCCCGGGCATCAGTTTTTAGAGCTACCGTGGGGCCTCGTGGTTACGTGGATAACTGAGAAATACATTTTCCATGGACTACCTGCTTCCTCGTTCTGGAGTAGGACTACACAACGCGCATATACCGATGAAAACTTTATCTCAAAATAGTACTATGAAGTAGTGCGAAAAAGTTGCATGTAGTACTAACGATGCTACTACATGCTACTACTGCAAGGATACCATGTTCCTGCATACTACTATATGCTAATATTAGCAAGACTGGATGCTACTATGGCAGGACAGGATGCTACTGGATACTACTACACAAGATTGGACCAGTCTGAGGCACATTAAATGATAGTATTCTTTGCTATTACTTAGTATTACATGCAACGTTTTCGTACTACTACCAAACTACTACGCCGGCTAGATGTTTTTCATCGGGTATACAGATCAGCTGAAAAAAAAATTAAGGCATGGGTGCTTTAAAACGGGATCGACTAAAAAGAGGCACGGCACGGCAAGACATAGTGTAAGAGGCATGACTACTAAAAAGAGGCACGAAAACTAAAAGGGCCCTTTCAGACCTCAGAGTGAGGGGCAGGAACAATGTTCTAACGTGCCTTCTTTTCTGCGGCTTTCACACTGAGAACGCAAGAAGCTTGCGTTGCGTTTGCGTAGAGTCAGCGTTGCGTCTGTCTTGCGTCGGATCTTTCACACCGTGAAGGCTTGTGCATTGCGCTTTCAGAAATGGCTAGTTCTGACGAAGACTTAAAATGATGCCTGGACTAAACATGGAGCCTATAGGCAAATTCAGACAGTTTGTAGAAGGTTTATAGGTAATTTTTTACTATTACTATTTGCTACTTGAAGGGGACAAGGTCCAATTAAATGTAATGTGATACAAAGTAGGGTCAAATTACCAGTCATGCTCTTGCTAAACTCCTTGTTGATGATTTAACAAATTGATAACCATGTATTATTAATGAAAGTCTTGTTGTGATAGTCAGGGACCTTTTTATCACATAGTCCAGGTCTCTTTTGAACTAGTTTTACCAGTTTTTTCTTCAAAAACTTCCATTTCAATGAAAAACAAATTGAAAAATCTGATGCGTACGCGTCGGACGCAACGTAAAAATAGAGCGCAGTTCTATTCTTGCGTTGCGTCAATTTTTTCAGGCACTAAGCAGTCTTCACCAAGCTCATCACCGCCCACTGAAAAGCCGCGTTTGTGTTCACATTCAAATATTCCGCGTCATAGTAGAATTTGCGCTGTGAGGACAGCAGTGGATGCTCTGAACCTCACTACTAGAGCAGATAGTTGAAAATAAAAAAATCTCTTAGCAGAATCTAAATTACTCAGTGTATTCACTTAAATGATACAAAAAGAAGTTTGCTTTTCAGTTAAACTTGAAGTGGGAAATCGTCTACGAGCCAACTAGCTTGTTCGCTAACATCATAGACGTACGAATTTTATAATTCTTTAAAATTGTGCAAGACAGGTTTAAGTTGCGTTTTTCGTTTGTAGTTTCATTGCAGTTTAACATCCTTTTGTTTTAGTTAGGAAAGCAGCCTACTGTGTTCGAATGGACAAATATAACGTTAAATATAACTGTACTTTCATAACTAAAACAAAAGTACGTCAAATGAAACACCCAAACAAACTTAGGTCTCGTCAGCGAATCAGGGTCTTTTATACATACACAAATCTATAAGAATCTGTAAACTCCTGTCGGGCGAAGACCAAAAGCTTGTTACGTCCGTGAGTCGTGATTCTTATATTTTTAAACGCACAGTCAAACACATTCACTGGCAAATCTGTTTTCCTTATTTTTTTGGTGACAAACGTTATTTTTGTTGCTGTAAATTTAGAATAAATCTACTTTGTTCTAGATGGCATATAATGAAATAAATACACGACGAAGAGACAATCCCCCAAGAAAAAGGGTTCATCAGAGTAGTCTCCATCCTTAATTAGTTTCGTACTGCTATCGCAGCTACAGCAGGCCTCTCCATAGAAGCCCCTCACTCTGACAAACAGAAATAATTGCCATTGCTTGAGTGACGTTGAATTATTTTCAGGCGTATTGTGAGAATCCACACATCTGTGAACAGTGATAAGACATATTTCTGGGATGGAAAAATTCCCTCTCTAAAGTAAGGTCCAAGGCGTCCATCAAGCTTATTAGAAAATGTACCGAAGTGGAGATGGGAGAACAGAGGTGATTGTGAGAGTTTAGAGATGGGAATGTGAAGACAAAGAAAATGTGAATGTCGTCGCCAGTGTCTTCATTTCATTAGTCCTCGGGGGGTGGGGGGAGGGGGTCAAACATAGATTTGGGTCCCCAACCCCAGATTTATTTTACAGACTCAAAATTTAATTAGTAATTTTGGGTACACTTAAGATCGTTTTCGAATACACCTTGTTCAATGATCTGCATTTGCCTTTTGAAACCTATTTTGCGCAAAAAATAGCGGCAAAGAGGACGATTTTGAAATCTGGGTGGGGGGCATGGCAGCTTTGGTCGTAATGAGGGTTTTAGCGTTTTTCTGCTGTCCATCAAGCCTGCTGCATTTGTGCATATGTGCATTGTTGCAAATATTCTGGTTTCTATGTTGAAAGAAGTCAGTAACAAAAAAAAAAAGATTCTTAGGCACGCTAAATCCAATCGTTTTTTAATGAAATTCATCAACACATATTGCTTTCAGTCATAAACATTTAATTTTGAACAACCTGTTATGAACCGACTCAGACCAGATCGACAATCAGTCTTTGCCGATTCACCGTGTCCTTTTCGGCACATCAATCTTTTCCAACAAATTATGTCGGGGGATTTATCTGGCCATAAGTGTTTTGCCATTCCCCTCCTCGAAATGTAAAGGCGAAAATTCCGCCTACAGATGTCAGTAGACGGAATTTTCTATGTAGAAGATTCTTACCTCAGTATCAAATTATTAATTCTAATTAACCTTGACTCATAGTTTTTGCCGGATTCCGGGCTTGTCCAGCGAGAAAATAATGTTTATAGCGAGGTTCATAAACGGATTCAGCATGTATTTCACCCTTATATCCAAGCTCCGATACCAGATTTCCGGTTTCCGGTGTTCCAGGTTTCCGGTGCTGGAAGGAATACGGCCGAACAACTTGCCCGGCAATAAAACAAGGTTCATAGATAGATTCTAATTCGAACCCTCGTTTCTATGCTCCCTTCGACTTCAGTAAAATTGGCTTAGCATTCTTAAGGTATCACTGAAATATTGTGTCATGTTTTAATCTGATACACGAAAGGTTTACATGTCGTTACTACGACAATCTTTCCTAGAATCCCGAGGAACTGTCAGGAAAAAAAAATAGATAACCAGCCGTATTAGGCGCAGAGCCTGGACCTCGGTGGGTCGCGCGACGTCGTTGGACTAGTTGGCACTACCAAGACGGTCACTTTGTTCCGTCTAGATTCGATCTAGAACTTGATACCGAAGTTCTCTGTAGTTCGATTTATTTAAAATTAATTACGCGAAATGTTTTTTTTTTAGATGATTCTCTTATGGCTTAGTTGACACCATCAATACACATGTTTGTTTTTCCTGCAATTTGCAGAAGACGCTAACCCGTCGTGGCTTTACTTTGTTAGGTCGGGGCCGGACAGACAAGTCCGCCTAATTCATTCCGGTTTGTTTTTAGTTCAGTTCAGCCAAGCGATCTAGAAACATACCAATCGCTGTCCGTCCTTTGTTAATATGTGCAAAACTTAAATCGTGTTCGTCTTCTTGTCATTAAACTTGAATGTATCGCAAACGTTCTGATCAAATACGGCAACGAAATCGAGCAAAGTATGTTTTTTGTTTCCGTTTTGCTTCCAGTTTTACAAGAACAATTCTAGCAACGGTAGAATGGACTTCTTTCTTACGAGAAATGGAATTCTTTCTTACGTTTTGAATCCGTTCACGGATCCAGTTCTTTCTGTTCTAAAGCCCCAGCTGATTATTCGAATGATGAACAATAATCCCAAATGTTTTGGTGGGATTTCTAACGGGAACTTACAATATACTTGTTGAAGCTCTCTTGTAGATTTCCAGTTTTCACCAGATCCCGGAAATGCGGAAATGTGCTCTTTGGTTTCGTAGATTGACCTCTTAAGCAGTTCCGCTAAATAAGCTTTTCTGGCATCCATACCGTATTAGAACCGGATTATCTATCGCATTTCGAAAACTCGTTCAATGTCCTAATACAGTATGTCCTCCTAGCACTCTTTTTATGCTTTTCTCGCAGGAATGTTAATGGTGTATTTTTGTCTTTAAATAAAGTCCCAATGAGTTGAAAGTGAACTGAACTATCATATGTTTACAACTTGGTTTTATAATAAGATTTGTTCTTATTATGTTCTTATTGTCCGGAATAATCGGATTCCTACTGGGTTATCTACCCGGAACGAAAATAAGGCAGATAAGGATCCTACATGTGTTCTTCCAACTAGTCGACACCAAACAACTTAACCATGATCATACTGCAACATCCAAATTTCCTGTTTGCATCGACTTTGCATTTTCCTTACCACTATATCGCTCTAAACCATTTGATAAAGAGAAAGTTAGCACTACCGAATTTCCGGTTTCTATCAGATTAAAGCTAAACATGCGACCTTCCGGAGAAAAAATCCCAGACATGCCAGTTGCCGAACTGTCTTGAAACCGATATCGTCAATCTGAACAACTCGATCAAGAAACTGTTGGCTGTATAGACTGTCCTGTTTCACCGGATTCCGGCCCAACTATCTGTCTGACTGACACATGACTTGGATCAACCGACTCATCATTTCTCTCATTTTACTCATGCCGTATGTGTTGACTAGATTCCGACAGGAATCTATCCGAAGCGAGCCTATACGAGGTTCCGAGGGCCTATCCGAGCCCTCAGCCTATCCGAGCCTATCTGAGGCGAGAATAAACACTAGTTGCTTGTTCACCGAATCTTTTTCCGGGACAAAAACATCCGCCAACCAATTTATATCGGCATTAGAATTTTATTTTACTCCTTAGAAATTTCCGGTTTTGGCCGGATTCCGGTCAGACTACTTGCCCGTTAGAAAAAAAAGCTCATATCGGGATCCAAGATGCATTCTCACTTCCTTAGTGATGCTCCGATCCACTTAACACAAAAAATGTCTTCTATCAAATTTCTGGTTTCTACCGGATTCCGGATGAAGTCAATTATACAGCGAGAAAATTAAGGTTCACATATGGATTCAGCTTACATTCACGCTTCTACAAGCATGTTCCGATCGACTTCTGAACAAACTTTTATTTCGAACAAATTTCCAGTTTTCTCCAGTTTACGGTCAGTCTACTTGTCCCATCATATGACACGCTTAGAGTGGAGGGATCGGGATGAAACTTGGTGAGAGGAACAAGCACAAGCCCTAGACACATCACTGACAGAACCGGACGGGATTCGTGCACTGTGGGGGGAGTCGGAGGGGGGGGGGGTCAGAATTCCTTTGATACAGAGTTAAGTTACTTCCAGGTGGGTTAGTACAGTGAAACTTGGCAAGCATACCAGCGACCCAACCAAAATAACTTGGAAATAGTCACTTTCCCCATCCGGCCACCGTGGGGGGAGTGGAGGGAAGGCGAATCCGAAATCTAGGGGTACGTATAACTTTGGAACGGGTGATCGAATCTTAATGAAACTTGATATTTGGAAAGACCTCGTGTCTCGGATGTCGAGGGAGCCGTAAATCTTGTGACACGCTTAGAGTGGAGCGATTGGGATGAAACTTGGTGGGAAGAACAAGCACAATCCCTAGATTAGTTAGTGACAGAACTGGATCGGATTCGAGCACTGTGGGGCGAGTTAGATAGGGCGGGGGGGGGGGGGGGGGGTCTGGAATTCCGGTGATCACAAATTTAAGGTACTTCCAGATGTGCTAGGACCATGAAACTTGGCTTGAAGATTAGAGACTTGACATGATTAGATCATTTTTGACTCAAGGCTTTTGCTTACGACTGAATTTCTTAAAGTACAAATGATACTTTCTGAGTAAAATATACATTTCATTCTCCCGATGAGCTCATCATTATTTTTGCTTCAAGAGTTTTGATTACAGACGAATTTCTAGCGCCCCTAAAGTGTGCATCATCACAGCCAAATGCATTACGAAACGATACGTTCTTGCGATTTCCAAGGACCCATTATCTCAAGGGTTTTGCTTACAAATAATCACAACAAACCCACGAACTGAAGAATTCCTACTCTCATCCTCCGACCCAGCTTCGCAAGTGACATATGAGCTTCCAGCTCTTGTTTGTAAAGTTGGCGAAAGCGGCAGGAGCTGAACCATCCGTTCGCTCTACTGGACGGGGAGATTTGCGACTGCTTCCGGGCAATCGGATTTCCATCAAAGAAACCAGTAATTGAACCAACAGGTGAGGTCATCTGAACTTTCGAAACCGAGTTTCATACTCGGAGTCAGAGAGGATCTAGCTTAAGATGGATAGATATATATACCTTTTTGATGATACCAAGATATTGTTGGCTTAGGGTAAGCCTGGACTGTGCATTCCAGTCGAACCGACGTCTTGACTGGTGAAGCAATAAGCTGGTTAGCGGCAGAGGTAGAGGGAGCAACTAAAAGAAAACCCCATTTAGGAAAGAGCTAATCATTGCAGTTCCAAAAAAAAATTCCATGCTCTTAGAAGATACAAAAACTTATTTTTTTAGTGCAGCTATAAGGGTTTCGTAGTTCCAACTGTTGGGCATGCGGACTTTACCTCGGAAAAACTCCCATTTCCCCCAAGCGCAAGATTAGACCCAAAGAATGTTTTCGTGCAGACCAACCTACCTAACCATCAACACGAGGGTCCAAAAAATATATAAGAAATTACTCAAAACGGATAAATCAGCTAGGATAAGCTGATTATAAGGATAAGCATTAACATCCTAGCTGACTTATCAGTTTCGAGTCATATTTTACATACGATTCACAGTCAGCGTGGACTGAATGAGTATGTACGGCTCAAAAGACCTAAGAAGCAAAGGCACCACAATTGCAAACATGCTAGAGTGCAGGAAAACGACTCCAACTAGCTCACTTAATTATATATTTTAATTAAGTTTTTAAATTTATTTACGAAGTATTAGGTGTTGGCAAATCACTGGTTGACGAAGCATGTTCGATAAGAAATGAAAATCCAGAGCCCAAGCAATCAGAAGGACTGAACAGATTTCCTGCACGATGCAACTGATATCATGCCAAAAGAAAGCAGGCTTCGCTTGTGCTTTCACCTTGTGATAACTTTTTTCTTGCAAAGAAACGTCTTGCCAAACCCTTCCTGATACCAAGGAATTTGACAAGTGCGCAAGCGCTCAGACGTGGAGTGAGAAAGTAAAATGTTTATCATATCTTATAGACAAACAGCGGTAGAACCAAGACATTTCACATGTTCAAGAACCCCCAAAAATATTGAAATAACCTAATTTGAAATCATCCTAGTATAAAAGTTCTTAATGTAAACAAACCGCATTGAAAAATCCAAAGAAGATCTTCAAGATCTTGCATTAACGGTCTCCGTTTCAATACTGAATGTCTTGCTAGCCAGTCCGACTCTTTAAACCCCTTTTTATTAGCAAGTTAATAACAAGTGCAATAAAACGATTTGGTTTACACAACTTCGTTAAGAACGGCATATCATCGGTCACATGACAAAATCGTCCAGTTTCCAACTGGCCATTAAGGAAGTACTAAGCGTGGTCTTGTTCCTCGGTTTCTTCTGCTAAATTTTAATTTCTTTCAGTAGTAGCAAGTTTTTCTTCATCATCATAATGTTTTTTCTTAGTTTTTCTTCAAAAACTTCCCTTTTCCCCTGACAAATCTGATGTGTACGCGTCGACGCAACGCAAGAATATATTCTAGAATATAGAATCTATTCTTGCCTTGCATTTTATTTGTCTGCGTAAGCTCTGCGTAGCGTCGACGCAAGCACGACACAGAGGTTACGTAGCTTAGTGTGAAAGGCTCAACGCGTCAATCTGAAAGCGGCTTAACAGTCCAAAGCGAAGAATACTTACAGGTGACGGATATAACCATTCTTCGGCTAACAGGCGGCGGGACTCCATTTGAAGCGATACACAAATAAGCGCCGGTGTCCTGGCGTGAAACGGCAGTCAGAGAAAGTTCATTTCCGTCCCACTTTCGCGCTGAAAAGAGGAACGAACCAGGATATTAGGGAGCCAGATACCGAATTCATATAAATTAGCCTACGCGTTTCAGCACCGGGGATACAGGATTGAAAATTGGGGAGAAGCCTTCAAAGCGAGGTTGGGAAGATGAAATGGAAAAACTGAGGGCTTTCAAGTTCTACCGATCAGAAGTTTCTTAGCATTTTCACTAGGGTGCGCAGTTTCAACAGAGAACGCACTGTCTGTTGACGTCACAGAACAATACCGTTATAATTCACAGAAATGTAACACTCAGGGTCGTCAAATAATTATCAACAGTGAGCGTGTTCCACCCTTCTAAAAATAGTAACTATTAGTTACTATTTTATGTAACCTTTGTTATGTAACATGCACACCACCGATTACCAGGTTCAAGCTCAAGATGTTTAATCTTTCAATAAAACAAAAAAATAATTACAGCACTGAGGAGAGGGATGAACTGGGTTCACTGAGATGCAAGTTACACTATCTACGACATTAAAGGCCCATTCACAACGGGTTTTTAACTAATACTCGGTACCAGCCAGTTCTGGAAATCGCTCTGAGACCGAGAATTAGCTGGGCTTCTGCCGTTCGCAATCGATACTGGTGCCAATTTCGGGTACCAGCTAGTCTCGCACCCAAGTTGAACTCAGTTCAACTTTTCAGGGTACTAGCCAATCACATTACTTAGGAGAATTCTTAGATATGTTCCAATTGGTTAAGGCTGAACCACGTCAGACCGAAGAACAATGACCTAAATTCACTTTCGATTTTCAAAACAGCAAGGAGTGGATGTGATTTTATCTGTTGGGCTGGTTCGAAACTATTAGCCAATCAGAATATTCCTCAATATTCCCCAAAATAATCTGATTGGTATAGTACCCTCGAAAGTTGAACTGATTTCAACTTGGGTGCGAGACTAGCTGGTATCCGAAACTGGCACCAAGATCAATTGCGAACGGCAGAAACCCAGCTAATTTTCGGTCTCAGAGCGATTTCCGGTACTGTCTGGTATCGAGTAGCTAAAACTCGGTGTGAATGGGCCTGTCGCTATTTGTCGCGAAACGTCTACAGTTCCCCTTCCCCAGGGGGTGAGGGGAACTGTGGGGATCGGCCAAACTAAATTTTCTTAAAAAACAAAAATTGTTGCAATCGTGATTGGTGCAATCCCGCAAAAGTTGGTGCAAGAGTGCAATCATGACGGCATTTCCGATGAGTCAGGAATTAGGTTTGCGACGAACTATCAGAGATTATACCCGAAGTGGTCGCTCCAAACGAATTCTCCACGGGAGGTTTGAGCTGTTCTCCAGAGCGAGAGCGCGAAAGCAGATGGAAAAGCAATATCGACATTGTGCTCGATGGTGATACCGCTAGTTACTTGTGAAATTGACCGATGTACGCTTTAAGTTAGACTTCAAATTTTAACCCAATTACTGATTCCCGGAATTTGTTATCAGAGAAAAATAAATAGAGGAATTGCTCGCTGATAATTTCTCAGTACAGAAGAAGGCAGAGATAGGATGAGTCGTCTTGAGGTGGGTTGAGGCGGACTGAGGCTTACAGAAGCAGAGGTGTCTTTAAAAATGGTAGAAGTCAAAGTCGGGAAAGTGAAGCGCCTCGTTTTGTCACAATTTACCTCACAGGGAAAATGATGGCAACAAAAGAAGAGGTCTTAGGCGTGGCCAGATTGGGTTTAGCCTGAAAGAAAGGTAGCGACGAAAAATTCAAGCTGCCAAAAGTGACGCGGATCGAGGCCGGTCTTTCGAGGTCGAGGCAAAGACAGGAACTCCTGTCGGTATAAACGGGCCCCACGACTTCCATATCGTCCGGCGAAGGAATGTAGTAACGCATTTTCATCCGGTCTTCAAGACCCTTTAAGTGAATACGTGACGGTTAACTAAATCGTCCTAGCTGAGCCCCATTCGGTTAAACTTTAAATGTCTTCGAGAAATCGTTAGTATTGGAGAATTTTATAATGGATTTGACATTTAAATTGTAATATGGAACTCGAGAATGACACAGAAGTATTCGAGAATTACAAAAATGCATTCAAGAATTGAAAAGATAAAAATTATCGAATACATTTTTGTCATTCTCGAATACATTTAGGTTATTCTCGAATACATTTATGTTATTCTGGAATATCTAATTTCAATTTAAATGTCAAGTACTTTTAAAAAAATTCTTGAATACTTTTTATTTTTTCTCTAATAATTTTGTAGTTTCGATTCTTGAATACAAACACCGATTCTTCGAAGATAATTGAGGGATTCTCGAATACATTTTCGACGTATTTAGCCTCAAACCCATTCCACACGTGTGTGACTGAAGAATGGTGTTAAGTGATGCTAACAACATGCCGAAGCCGTGGGCATCTTGTTTAAAGCAGAACTGAGTCTCAAAGCATTCAACTACAATAGAGTTAGGCTGCAGGAACACATAAAGGTAGGTTATAGCAAAAACAATAGAACCCCCCTTTTTGGCTCCATGCAGCAAAAAGGTGTTTGCTGAGTTTTGAATTGCTGCCCGTCTATTTACCTCTTCGCCGTTGTGCATATAGAGGAATAAGTGCAGAAGGGGCGCCCACCCGCTCTGCAGCACGTCGAGACAACCAATCGGCTTTTACTTCAAGCATTTCTTCTTCGAGGCTTTACTGCGATATAGCTAATTGTAGAGGTAACGAATTGTGATGTTTCTTGTAGCTCCTACCCTCAGCTCGTTTGCATCGGACAGGGTACAGGGATTTATTTGACACTCCGTGGTCGTATTACACACAGTTATAGTTATAGACACATATAGATGTAAGATATAGAACATACAGAGGTAGGCTATAATAAAATATATGTTGCTTCGGATGCCTGCAGACCTTCCGGATTTGGGCTAATCGATAAATCAAATTGAAACGCCAAGTGAGTTCTTAGGAGACTTGCCACAACTTTTGTTAACAGGACGTACTAAATATTCCCAATCGACTTTACATCTTTTATTCCATTTACTAGACGAACTTGTTTTCTAAAACGGAAAAATATCTCTGAGCAAATAAATGAATGCCGGCCGCCGTGGGAAGTTAAATCCAAGTCCAATGATGATTATCTCTTATGTGAGCAACTATACACAACAAATAAATAATCCGGCTAATGCAAGGCACCATAAATTGTATATTTAGTTATGTGACAAAGTAGCGGCAAACATCTAAACTAATTGCAGTGCTAAAGCATTGACCCAAGCCCTACAGGACGTACTCTGTGAATATCTTATTGGCAGAGTATGTGTTCTGTCAGACGCAGGGGCGTCGCAAGACAAAACTCAAGGGTGGTGGTGGCAGGGTGCCTGCACTGCCACCACCCCCTCGAGCTTTGACCGGCACCCTGCCGCCCGTTTCAGCTTTTCTTCTCATATGTGATAGTAAAACTCGTTATAACTGCAAGCGTTGAAGACTGAAGATTAGAAGCCTAGTTATGTCTTCGAGCTTAGAAGCGGTTCAAAGGTCTTGGGCGTGGAAGGTGATTATCTTCAAATATACGACTCCGGAAGGCCCAAGAGTCATACCAGTTAGAAACAATAGCCAAGAAACACAGCACTATATCCGCAAAACGTATATGAGGCAGAATGAAAATGAGCGCCGCATGCGAAATTTTTTAAGTAGGCCATGACTTTTTTCGTGGAAAACGCTACTTCCCCGCAACAAAATCTATCCAGCTTTTAATGCTGCCCAAGCCCCGAAATTCCAAGCCTAAAATCCGAATGAAATGAACGACTTTCTAGTAGTAGTATCAGAACTCCTTTTTGGACCCCAAATGAAGGTAAGGGCCACTTCACAGAATCGGCCCGTGTCTTTGTTCACGACGAATCCAGAAAAATGTGAGACATTTAGCTGGAAGTTGGATAATGTGCTTCAATCAATCAATCAATAATTTTATTAACCCGTATAAAAATGGCACAGAACATGCCCATACGGAGTATATGAAAAACAATAAAGGAAAGAAAAAGATCAGACTAAACTAAACGAAATGACTATACAAACGCACTATAATACGGATGGCACCTGTCTAGAGAAAAATCAAACTCGGCACGGCGTTGGGCCACAGCCACAAACGGATCAGTAATGCCGTAAAGCTGCGTAACTTTGCGGTTACGAGCCCATGGGGGAAGGCCGAGTAGGTACTTAGCATATTTATAAAACAATTTACGAATGGTCCTTAAATCAGTTGTGCTAAATAACTTCCGAAAAGGAGATAGGGCTAGAATGTTGGGGATTGTGTAAGCATTGTAAAGTCTAGCCAAAATAGGTCTACTATAACGGGTTTTAGCACTGACTAATAGACCATAAGCTGCACTAGCCTTCGAGCCGAAATGTCCGAGTAGTCCAGCACGGGTACTTTTCAGGTCGGTACCAAGTGGTAGACCGAGATAAGTTAGGGATGACGAAAGCTGGATTCGAGTTCTTGGATTCGAACTTCAGTTCGAGCCTTTCCAAAAAGTACTGATCATCCAGATAAAAAAAATGAAATGGAGTTGACTTGTTCTGAATTTAGAGTTAAAACACAAAATAAAAATCATATGACATTTTGCAATAATCAGACCCGTCATTAAATCTTCTCTCATTGCTCATGAAGCCGATTTTGTTTTTCAACGTCGGACTGGAGAAAAATTACTTTTCTACTAAAATACAAAGGATCTTTGCATGAAACTAACAAATTTTTGGAAATGTACGCCACGAGGAAAATGAGCCTGATTTGTTACTTGAATCGAGAGATATTAGTACACAATAGATCGTGTTAAAACTTGGGTTAAAACTGTGTGCTGCAGGGTGAAATTCATGATTTGACTACTGTCTTCTGTCGGTCATAGAAGCTAGATCTAACAATCTTACTTCCCATTCTGACAAAATATGATTAAGAAACCTCTTCGTATCTGAACGACTAGAAATAGCCTGCCTCTCAGAACATGCGTCTGAGAATGCAATTCCTTAAGTTTCAAAAGCTCGAGAACCCAGACCAGCCGACGCCTTTAATAACTAGCCTTACTGACTTTTCCAGGCCTAATGCCAGCCCCCCCCATTTAGCTTTTCTGATTGAGCGCCCAGCTGAACTGAATTTTTGTGATCGGTCGCTCCACGAGCGCCCGTTTTAGCTAAATTTTTGTGGTCGGGCGCTCTGCTAGCGCCCATTTTAGCTTTTTTCTTTCTTCGAGGGGGGGGGGGTGGTAACACCCCCCCACAACCCCTATAGCGACGCCCCAGGTCAGAGGTTTCCACCATTGTGGATGGAGGAGTTACCCCTCTTGGCTGCAATCCTCGACGATATCTTGATGGAACAATGTGGTCCGTCTGGTGCTATACCCACGGAGAGCTGAACAGCTGACAAACTAAGCCTGGACCTGGTCGCGGGTCAGTCTTCAAATGAATAACTGAACTGCGCTGATGGCTCAAACTACCAAGGTCTGAAGAATTTCAGACTGCTCGGAGGCAGAAAGACCTTGTGATAAGTCAGTTTTCAGAATTCAAAGACGGCACTATCCCTAGTCTATCTAGAAAGTCGGAAAGAACATCCTGCTTGGCGTGACGCATTTGTCACACTATTGGTTGCTTTCGAACAAGGGAAGCTATATTGTTTTTGTCTTCAGATTCGTGATTTACGGGTCCAATTCCCCCGGAAAAATATATTCTTGCGATGAAGTCGCAAAAAATACTCTTCGGCGGGAAAGGGTTAAATAAACCGAACACGGCTGTAGTGTCTATCCTTCCACTCCTCTCCCAAAACACGGAACTTGCATTCGAAAAGTTTGCCGTCCCTATTTTCCGATTATCTCCTCAAGATAACTAGAACTGCTTTGCTTAATCTGAGCGCCTCGCAAGGCTGGAGCTTCTTAAACTTTGTAAACTGGCTTTCCTCTCAGACGTATCAAAGGCAGCTACGGAGAGCCTGAGAATTTACCCCTAGAATAACTTGAGATAAAGCATTGAACAAAGGATCTGGAGCTAATGTGATCAAACGGCAGAAAATTACCTTGCATATTGAGCTTAGTTCGAAAGTGTCTGTTATCTTCCCTCTTGAACGAGACTCGTGGCTCAGGGTTACCGCTTGCTTGGCATCTGCAAGAAAACGTATTCCTAAAACCGGATCTCTTTCCGGCATTTAAGAAAAGGATCATTACATCTACTTATACCTTACTAATTCAGATATTCCGCTGAAACTCTCGGCCCTAAGTAAAAATACTCTACACAGCATTCCATGGTAGTTTCAACGCAGATCACGGCCGGGATTGGCTAAAAAGAGGCATGGTATGGCAGGACACGGTGTAGGAGGCACGAGTACTAAAAAGAGACACGAAAACTAAAAGGGCCCTTTCAGGATTCAGACTTAGGGGTAGGGACAATGTTCTGACGTGCCTTCTTTTAGACTCTGGAGTTAAGGACTCTCACTTGTCTACTTCTACTACTTGCTAATTTCTTTTTATTAACCGTGCCGTGCCTCTTTTTAGTCGATCTCCATCACGACCTGTCCCTTCTTTAATCACTGTTTGTGTTTCTAGTGTCTTCAGTTTTTGTTTTTTCCTTGTTTTGTTTTATCTTTCCAGTGGGTTATAAAAATAAATATATAAAAGCCTGGATGAATCCAATTTATTTTTCTATTTATTCATAAGAAGACTGGACACTAACTCCGTTCTAGAACATCATTTCAGGTACTTGCACACACGAAGTCGGATGCGAATTTCCTCGAAATTTTGACGCATCGCATCAAGTATTGACCATAGTGGCGTACGGGTAATACTCTTTATGATTATCTTTCCTTACCGATGCAAAATCTCCGGCCTCTCCAGATATCTAGTGGAAGAAAGGCAGAAGTGGTGTCACAGGCTGCCAAAGATCGCGGTGATTAATTGACACAGGATTTGAGTCGTTGAGATTGAGCCGTTCGGACATGCTTACTCCTTCTTCCTGAGGATCGATGGCGTGTTTTGGACGAGTATTGATCATGTAGTGGTATAGTGGCATTGACCATAGTGGCGGGAACTACCATAGTGGCGTACCGCTATTGACCATATAGTGGTATAGTGTATTGTGGTATTGACCATAGTGGCGGGAACTACCATAGTGGCGTACCGGTATTGACCATATAGTGGCGGGAACTACCATAGCGGCGTACCGGTACTGAGCATATAGTGGTATAGTGGATAGTAGCATAGGGGCGTACCCTCACTAATGACACTGTAAAAAGTTTGTCCAAGTAAGGATTAAAGTTAACTGCAATGTTTGCTGCTGGGATTAATCTTATCTCTAATGAGATAAGATTAATCCGAGTTAGAGATAAGATTATCTTTTTAGAGACAAGATTAATCCCAGTAGCAAATACTGCAAGAATTGTTTGTACAGTGGATAATATACCTAAAGATTTACTAAAGATTTCAGACGATCTTGACAGAAGACAGAACAGACAATTAAGGCAAGGGCCAGTGTATTTGTCTGAACATCCCCTTCCCCCTCTCCATTCGCGGATTCTTGATCAACAATATACCCAGTTTTGAGCTAAATGTCTGCTTGACTAAATTATTGTTTCGGAACTTAAAGGCAACTATGTGCCTCCAGTCATTTCCTGACTATTTTTCAATCCTGGCTTGCAGAAAATTGTAACCCCACATGCTACGAGAAAACTCTATTCACCTTGCGTCTTATCGGTCCTTGGAATTTACAAGTTCCAATCTTCTTCAAACCAAATTCGTATAATGATGTATGCCTTCAGTTCTACTTTAAAGAATTCATGACTTGAAGCCCGTTTTCCTCCGCTTCGCCCTCGCTCTTCCCCAAAAAGGGATTCTTGGAATTATCCCACCACTTCCTCTGCCCAGAACCCCGGTCCAAACGTCACACCTTATCCCCTTCTGCTTGCTGCCTGCAATGTACCGCTGATCCTTCTCCGGTTCGAGTCGTTCGATGCCAAAGCTTTCCGCAGATAAGCTTGCCACCCTATAGCAGTGCCGCCTAGTGTTGCTTTGCTCTGCTCTACAGCGAAAATTCTACAAATCGACTGACTTAAAGGAAGTTGGCTTAACTGCCGACGCTATCAGTACTCTTAAGACAGACATCTTGTCAGATAGGGACTTCCAATCACTCAGCATGTTCGACAGATTTTAGTTTACATTAACAACAACTCCATCGTTTAGTTGAGGGGGAAGTACACTGAAAAGGCCTAATCAGTCATGCGATCTTTGTTTATCTAGCTATTCCTCATCCCAAGTTGTAATTAATAAGCGACATGATGGGGGATGTATGACTAATTGAGGATCAACTGGAGCATACCAAAATGATACGTCCTCATGAAGATACATCGTGGACTGAGTAGGTAACAGATGAAACTTGGGGCGGGCTTGGGGGTACATACTTATATCTTATTACTCTCAAATATCTGTCAAACTCGAACTCGGCACTTCGTTCCCGTGACGCTAGAAATCGTTTGAAGAACTGATAACGTAGTAAAGGTTTGACCCAAAAGTATCATACCCTTTTGGAAACGGTTGTGAGAATTCAGCTGGACAGCCTTTCCTTACTGATTATCATTTCCGGCTAGTTCCTTTAAGCCGCGTTCACAAGCATGCCTAGCCAAGTACAAATGCCTAGGCACGTGCTGATGCATAGCTAGGCACCGAGTTCTAGAGCCTGGAACTACGTGCCTGGCCCAAAATCTGTTCCTAGGCATGGTGAACGCTGATGATAGGCACGTGCCTAGACATCTGTGTTTGGCTCGGCATGCTTGTGAACGGGGCTTTACTCTCGTTTGTCTCGAACCACTGTGATCAAGTATATACATGCCTTAACCGCAGAAACTGGCGTAAGGTTAAAATATCACTTACATTCCGTATAAAGGAAACTAGACATATTAATCCTAATCCAATTCCCAGCTTCTGCTTGACACAAAAGTATCATTTTCTTTGGTAACGGTCAAAGTCACAGACAATTAGTTATGAAATATCCTTGTCTTGCACAGCAACCAATTCCGAGCAAGAACAAAAATAATAATGAAAGGTGACATTAAAATATTCGCAAGGCTGAATTTGCATTTTGTATTATAATAAAGTAAATTATCACGTTTAATTATTCAAATATCACGTTTAATTTTTCAATAATGATTCATCATGCTCATGGAAGTAAATTAGGAATAATTTCTTGCTAGACAAGTAGTTTGCTTGGAGTTCCGTCATAACCGGAAATTCGAAAGCAAGTCAAAACCAAAGAACAAGGCCCGTGAAGACAAACACAGAACGAAATTTCCTCTTCTGTTACACTCAAGCTCAACCTTACTGACATCTTTCTCGGAAAGTCCACTTCCGTCCGAGGGATTCAGCGAGCTTACTCTTTTTTATTACTACTACAGTTGTATATGCAGTGCGCCGCTTTCGCTGACAACGACCGCACTCTTGGACATTTCCAAAAAAGGTCCTGCTCTGATTACTCTCTTGCAATTTTCAAGGAATTCCCCAGGGTCATATTTTCCCTTTCCATGCTTGAACAGAGACCCCTTTTTAAGGCTATCATAGCTTTACCTCAATTGTGTGGCCAGTTTCCAGAGGAACATTCCAAGCGGATTCTCTACACGTAGTTTATTAATTGCCGATGGACTGCGAGTTCGTAATGCAAAGACTGATCATAAAGAACTTGACTATCCTGGAGCAAGCGAAGTAGCTGCCATGAATAGATTGGAAAGGATGAGTCAGGTAGGTAGCGAGAGGATTTGGTCTGCTTTCTCATTTGACTCTATGTAATCCTTTAGAAAAATGTGGGAAGTTTCAGGTTTGTAGACCGTTGGAGATGTAAAGCGAGAGGTTGCTCACTTGGTGCAACGTTAATGTAGACTACATTAACGAGCAAGAACCGGCTAGGTACACCTTGACACTTACTGTATGTCTATTTTGGGAGTGAGCAACCCCTCGGATACATGATACTGCGGCAGGTGACTGATTGCTTCGGACATAAACTTGGAAGAAAATAGTTCTCCACAGTTCGTTTAGTTTACGACCTCTTTAACTCATTTTTGGGATCCCAAAACGTAAGTGGCGGGATATCTATGAAAACGAAAAAGTTGTCCGTCTGTCCGTCTGTGCGCGTTCAGGGGTGGCACGAAGCACTCAGGCGAAGGTGGGGGGTGAGACCCCTCATTTCAACGACTCCCGGATCGTAATATACGACTCGTATCAACGAAACTAAACTGTTGCAATTTGTCATCGGACAAGTAGTTCGCCCGGAATCCGGCCAAAACCGGAAAGTTTGTAAAAGTTTAAGTTTTATTTAAGTTGATTAGATGTTTGACTTAGTGGTAAGAAGACATGCTGACCACGACGGTGAAAACTATTTTTTTCGCCGGGCAAGTAGTTCGCCCAGAATTTGGCCAAAACCGGAAAGTTTGTTAAAAGAAAAAGTTTGATTTGAAGCTGATTAGATGTTCGATTTAGGGGTAAGAAGATATACTGAACCCTTATGTGAAAAGTATTTTCTACCGTTCAACTTGTTCGCCCAGAACCAGGCCAAAACCGTAAAATTTGTTAAAAGCAAAAGTTTATTTCAAGGTGATTATATGACAGGTTTAGTGGTAAGAAGGGAAGCTGAATCTGTATATGACAATCTTTTTTTTTTACTGGTACATATAGTTCGTTTGGAATCCGGTTGAAACCGGATTTTTTTTGTTCAAGTTAAAGTTTCACTTGAAGTTGATTAGATGTTCTTTAGACGGATAAGGAGATACGCTGAATTCGCTTCTGAACTTGAAGTTTGTTCGCAATTGTCTGGATCAAATATTAGATTTTTGGAAGCCCATCGAAACCTTTGATCTTGTTCAGCTTGCCGTGCCCTCATTACTTTCTACTTGAAGAGGACGAGTCTGTTTCCTCTTTTTCAATGTTCGTGCAAGGTTTTGCGACATTTTCTTGATTTCGGGTCTACACGAAATAAACTGGCGACTCCGCCCCCCCCCCCACACCCACCACAAGACATACCTCCCCCCCCCGCCCTCCCGTACCCCCCCCCTAGTACCAAACCCTCTTCCCCGGTGATAAAGAAAAGGTACAAAAAAACCATGACAAAAAAAATGCGCGACATGTAACCCAAAAAACCAATGTAAATATTATAGGAAATTACAAAATGTTAGTTATTAAGAATTGGAGTTTTGACTACTATCCCTAGACACGCGAGTTAAGTGTGCTTGCCTATATGTATACTTTTCAAAAAACTATATTTTGTTTCCGAAATTTCATCGGAATGTCTAAACACGTCGATAATGAGGGTACTGACTGTGTGGGGGGCTTTGTCCAGCGGGGGGCGGGGGGTCGCCCTTTTTTTGTCTGCGAGGTTATATCCGGGTGTCAGGGTTCTTTAGCCGCAAACCCTTGATTTCATGTCAGACATTTTAGAAAATCACTCAGCAGCGCCGATTCCGGAAATATTCTGCTGATAGCCGGTACCTTGATTTTGCATTTTGATTTTGCATTCTATAATATCACCCCCAAAATTACTCGGCAGCTCTGATTCCGATTCCGGGACTGGCTCTTTCCATCAAATATTGTGACATATGTTCTTGTTACGTTATTACTATTGAATCGCAAGAAACTTTAAAGGCCCAGCCCTAGAAAGCACCTGCATGGATCTTCTCCGCCATGAACTAGTATGACATTCTCGATAAGTACACCTTATCAAAAAGTTACTGTGTTGCAGGCTTTTGCATATCTTAAGAACACTTTACCAATAACACTATATATCACTGTTTCTGGGATCCCAAAACGTAACCGGAGGGATATCTATGAAATCATAAAATTTGTCCCTCTGTCCGTCCTCCAGTCTCTCCGTCCATCTTTCTTTCGTCAATCTTTTGGATTTCAGGTTTGTTTCCTTCCCCGAAGTTGAACCAGAGGCTAGATAGCCTGACGAGGACCCTTGCCAAAAAGGGCAGAAATATCGCTGATGAAGAATCGTAGCTGACGTACCCGTTGTAAACATTGTTTGAATAAACGTCCATCTTTCATCACGATAACTCTCGAAGGGAATGAGGTATTCTGATGAAACTTGGTGTGAAGATTCTTTGGGTCAAGAGAAAGGTCAAGTTCATAGACGGGCTCTGTAGCCCTACATTTAAGGCCGGGGGTTCAAAGTAAGGGGCAAACAAAATGTTTTTAAACAGCTAATGACATGGTCCATTAAGAGGTAAGAAGCTGAACATGATTATGAAAGCCATTTTTTTCGCTGGAAAGTTCGCTAAAAGTAAAAGTTTTATTTGTAGTTGATTAGATGTTCGAATTAGGGGTAAGAACAGTTATGTGAAAATCATTTTCTACCCGGACAAGTAGTTCACCTAGAAAACGGCTGAAGTTCAAGTTTTATTTGAAGTTGATTAGATGTTCGATATAGGGGTGAGGAGATCCGCTGAATTCATGTTTGAGCTTTATATTCTTTTTTTCTGGACAATCAATTCGGCCGGAACTCGGCCGAGACCGGAAATTTGACAAGAAGTAATTCAGGAAGTTTCGATCACTTTAGTCAAAATAGACATGCCTTATAGGGGTAAACACACTTGTTGAATCCATACCTGAACTTGGTTTTCACAGATGAATAGCTAGTTGGCCTTAATCTGTTTCTAAATTTTAAAAGTCAAGGAGGTTTTTTTTCAAGGAGTCTGGCGAAGACTGGATCTGGCGAAGACAAACCCCTATTGTCTGTTTCGAACACTACATTTTTGGGATCCCACGGAAACTTTTGGTCTTGTTTTTAAGGACTGATCACTGTCATTGATGACAAGATAAACCTCATTTGGGAAGCAGCAGTCGAACAGAAACCCGGAATCCTAAATCACCATTATTTCTTTGCCTACCCTCTACCCTTTGTCATTAGCGATTGCGATAATAATCGTCGGATAGCAACTTTATAATCCTTTTAACGTGACATTAGCATTTGAGAGCTGGGACGGAGCCGGCAGTCCTTAGCCTAGTCTCATTGCCACCAAAGTAAGGTCATTGACTTCCCTTGCAATCAAGGCCGAAGGACGAAGGGTACGAGAAAGAATTCCAGGACATATCGATAAGACCCTGATTTAATGCCAGACGGAAAAAAAGGAATTTCGAAAGCGAAAACTTTGATTAAAGGGCTTCGACAGCCGGTCCCTGTCATTGACTTCCAAGTTATTGGACGTTAAATATTAGTGAAACCGGTGAACCGCTTCGTGCTCATAAATAAGGAAAAAGCACATGAAAGATAAACTGTGTCCTTATTATCAGAAAGCCAAACACAGTGAAATCGCAGAGGAAAGAGGTCTTTTTTTGTATCGATGCTAAGTGATTCACGAAAAGGATCGAAAACTTAAGTTAAAGTAGCCTGTTGCAATCAACAATAGTGAAAAGAGCTTTAGCTCTTATTACATACCTCGATGATAATCGTGCTTTATTGTTATAGTTCTTTAGGGAAGAAGCCATGTCTTAATAAGAGTCAAGCCCTCGACTGATTAGAATAAAGTTTAAGTGACGAAAAAATATCATTTACGGAAAAGAAAATAAAAAAACGAAAAGGACGCTTGCAGAAACAAACTGCTGGCTGGCAAATGTTGCTGTTTTTCTTCCAACTCTATCTTGTGACATCTATGAACATTTCCTTGCACCAAACTGTCATATTGCATAAACAACCTCAAAAACGCACATGCATTCACGTCCTTCTGTTTCTTAGTCTTATTGCCTTCCACTTTTTTATGGCACTTGCCTTCCGGCCCAGTGCCATATATCGATCACTTTTCCATCAGCCTGTCGGTCGGTCGGTAGGTCGGTCAGTCCGGTGTTTGCGAGTTAGGGTACTTTCAGATGTGCTAGGACGATGAAACTTGGCAGGCGTATTAGGTACCGGACCAAACTAACTTGGAAATAGTCACTTGCCCGATCCGACCATCGTGGGAGGAGGGACGGGAGCCGGAATCAAGAAATTAGTGACATGCATAACTTTCGAACGGGTGATGGGAACTTAATTAAACTTAATATTTGGAAAGCGGTCATGTCTCAGATGTCCCATTTGAAGTCCGGACCCTATCCAATGAATGTGGGGGGGAGGGGAGGGGGGGGGGGGGGGTCGGAGGGGGGAATCGGAAATCATGTGATACGACTGTCGAACTATCGGGATTGCACTTGGTGGGAGGAACAAGTACAAGCCTTAGGTACATCATTGAATGAACCGGACCGGATTCGTCCACTATGGGGGGAGTTGGAGGGGGGGGGCCGGAATTCCGGTGATACGGAGTTAAGTTACTTCCGGGTGGGCTAGGACAATGAAACTTGGCAGGCAAGTCAGGGATCCGACCAGATCAACCTGGAAATAGTCAACTTCCCGGTCCGACCACCGTGGGGGAGTGGAGGGAAGGTGAATCCGGAATCTTGGGGAATGGATAACTTTGGAACGGGTTATTTAACGAAACTTGATATTTGGAAAGAACTCGTATTTCGCAAGACCCATATTAAGTCCAGACCGGATCCGATAAATGTGTGTGTGTGTGGGGGGGGGGGGGCGGAATATTGTGACACGCTTAGAGTGGAGCGATTGGGATGAAACTTAGTGGGAAGAACAAGGACAAGAACTAGATACATCAGTGAAAAAACCGGACCGCTTTCGGGCCCTGTGGGGGAGCTACAGGAGGGGGGAGTCCGGAATTCCAGCGACCGCAACTTAAGGTACTTCCAGGTGTGCTAGGGCGACGAAACTTGGCTTGAACATTAAAAACATGACAAGATTGGCTTAGAGATTCGCTCCGACCATCTAATCGTAATCCTAAAGATAACTAAGCCTAACCACAGAAGTACAATACGTACTTTTAAACAAAGTGTATATTTTAACTCAAATTAATTTTTAGAACCCTTAAAGTGTGTTTCTTAACCGAAAAGTATAAAAAAATACTTTAACCAAACGATACATATTCATGATTCCCAAGGGCCTAAGATCATTTTTGCCTCAAGGGTTTTGCTTACAAGTGAATTCCTTAAAGTACAAACAATACTTTTGGGCAAAATATACGTTGTAGTGTGATTTTCATCATTTGTGCTTCAAGAGTATTCATTACAGATGAACCACGGCCAAATGCACAAATAAAAAACTTTTTACGAACAATACATTCTCTTGATTTCTCAGGACCCATGATCATTCTTATTTCAAGGTTTTTGCTTACAAATGATCACCACAAACCCACGAATTGACGAATTCCCCCCTTTATCCTTTGACCCAACCTTGCAAGTGTCATATGAGCTTCCAGCTCTTGTTTGTATTTTTTGTAACCGTACAACCATATTTAACGGTGGCTGCATCGTTTTTATTATTTTTTGCTTCCGTCTGCGCAGGTGACTTCTTGTCACCTATATATCAAGGCGGAATACTGTCTACGTACGAGTGAACTTGTTTTTGAGTGTATACCCGGTGAAAAATTTGTAGCCTGCGTAGTATTATGGTAGTAGTACGAAAACGTTGCATGTAATAATATGTACTAATAATAATAATATGTACTAGCAAAGAATACTATCATTTAATGTGCCTCAGAGTGGTCCAATCTTATGTAGTAGTATCCAGTAGCATCCTGTCTTGCAATAGTAGCATCCAGTCTTGCCAATAGTAGCATATAGTAGTATGCAGTAAAACGGTAGCCTTGAAGTAGAAGTATGTAGTAGCATCGTTAGTACTGCATGCAAACTTTTCGTACTACTTCATCGTACTATTTTGAGATAAACTTTTCATCGGGTAGCTACCACTATAGGTGAATAAATAGTAAAATTCCTATTTCAGATATAAATTGATACGTTGACAACTTAATTATCGTTTGTATTTGAACTAAAAGTTTTAATTTGTATCTTCAATTAGTCAATCAAGCAACAACTTTAACACCGGCCAGTAACTATTAGCTAGATGAAGATATGAGAAATAATAACAAAATACAATAAAAAGAAAACAGACCAACTAATACACTTTACGAATAATAACCAGAAATAAGTGTTGGGACAAATCTGTCTAAAAATCTGACTAATGATTTACTTATTATGTTTACTTTATTATTTTACTTATTTAATACTGCAGAAGCCGATTGACAGTGTTCATCCACAGGCCTTTTTGGGATTTCCTACAGTCAAAGGTATCGACTACATGTGTAAAGAATAAATAGTAAGAGTGTTTTAAAAGGTTTGTTCATCTAATTTAGTTTGTAAAAGTTGGTTTATGTAATAAAGAGTATTGTATAAATAAAATTTTATATTAATAAGGGTTATATAATAAAGAGTAAAAAAAAAAAAAAAATCTGCGACCGAAGCGCGGACGGTGGGAGGGAACATCTTTGCTCTAATTTGTTTTTTAAAGGGTAGATCTGCGGTAAGCTAATTTAGATGTTAGTTCATATCGATAATATCGATAATCTAACTTAATAAATTTAGAGTGGTATGTAAATTAATGTTTCTGTTTTCTTTTCCACGATGACTGAAAAATAATTTCTTGTTCATTTCGATTTTTTTCGACTTTTCAGTTTTGAGAAATTCAAATAAGGAAATAAAACATCTTTACTGATTTTTTTCTTGCTAAGTCACAATCCTCGGCCTTCACATAAGTGGGAATATTTCGAGACGAAAAGAAAATAGTTCAAATTTTCGTCTCGACAGACATTTATCTCGCTTCCTCGGCTGTCGGAGACAAGAAGACACATTTGCTTCTCGAAAGTATCAGTCGTAAACCAGTCTAAGTTAAACGAACCCATTTTACAGTTAATTTACAGAAAGCCTCAAAAGAAAGTATCAACAGAAAATATCTTACAATTCTAGCGTAAACAGAAGCGGTCGGTGCCGTGGAGATAGTCACAGACTTTGGACAGCGAGTGGGCTCGCAAAGCTCAAACAAGTTAAAAGAAACCATTTTACGGTAGTTTATAGAAAGTCTTATAAGAAAAGTACCAACAGAAAATCTTGTACAGCTTCAGAGTAAATTCGTCGGTGCTATTCGCTACCGTTGACGTAGTCGCAGATCTTGAACAGAAACAAAAAACAAAGATTTCGATGGGTTCGCTAGACTGCGTAAAACAGACTGCGTAAAACAGAGGCTTTCGGTGAGGTTGAAATAGTCGCAGAGCTAGAACAGCAAGTCGCAGAGCTAGAACAGCAAGACTGGCGGTGGAACCGAACATTGGAACAGTGTTTTATGTTTTGTTTTGAGAGTTTTAGTGAAAAGTCGGTTTGATGTTATTGCATCCGGACACAGAGGGCCACCAAAGAACACTCTTTGCCGTACCTACCAGTTGGATATCCACAACATCAACGAGTCCATCCAGCCTGAACGGGAAGATGTTTGACCAGCGGCACTTACGAGAGACGACTGGGTTTTTTTTTTGTAAGCCCAAAGCGCCTCAAACTAAGGTCTAAGGTAAGGTCTTTTTTGTTTTTACATGTTTGGCCATTAAAGTAGAAGTGCCCTATGACGGAAGGAATAATATCGGTGTGGTTCAGCTATTTGTGTTGTATAGTTTGTTTGCGGTCTTTTTGTGTCGTTTTTATGGCACTTGTCTTCCGGCCATGTGCCATATACGATCACTTTTCCGTCCGTAATCCTGGTGATCGCGAGGCACTTCCAGATATGCTAGGACGACGAAACTTGGCAGGCGTATTAGGAACCAACCAAACTAACTTGGAAATAGTCAATTCCCCCATCCGACCATCGTAGGGGTGTGGGGGTGGAGGGAGGGGTAATCCGTAATTTTAAGGTATGCACAGCTTGACACTTGATTTTTGGAAAGACCTCAGATGTCACACCTCAAGTTCGGACCGGATCCGGTGACTTTGGGGGGAGTTGGAAGGGGAAAACTGGAAATCGTCCGATACGATCAGAGTGTAGGGATCGGGACGAAACTTAGTGGGGAAAACCAGCTCAAGCCCTAGATACATGGTTGACAGCAATGGACAGAATTCAAGCACTGTGGGGAGAGTTGGAGGGGGGCCGGGATACATCCCGAGTTAAGCTACTTCAAGATATGCTAGGACCATGAAACTAGGCGTATCAGGGACTAGACCATGTTCACTTAAGAATAGTCGTTTCCCGTTCCCCGTTTCCCATCGACCATCGTTTGTGCCTCAAGGGTTTTGCTAACAAATGAATGTCTAGTACCCTTAAAGTGCGCATCTTAACTGCAAAGTGAAAACAAGTAGTTTGGAAAACAAAATGCAAAATGGATACGTCACAGACATTTTTATTAGAGCTATATGTCGGCCCTTCTTGAAAAGGGTCCCCTTCAGACTCAAGCTCGAAAATGATCTTGTAGAAAGCAATTAAAGATTCTTCCTTAAATATCTAATTTTGTGAACTTCTTCCCTGCAATCACAGCGCCATGCAGCCTTAACTCCGAGCAGTTTTTTCCAAATCTGACGCGCAGTCAGCAATTCCTTAAAGTATTAACTTTAACCGCAAAGTAAGAAAAATACTTTTTAGCAAACGATACATTTTAATGATCCCCAAGGGCCCATGATCATTTCTGTCTTAAGGGTTTCGCTTACAAATGCATTTCTAGCCCCCTTAATGTGCGCATCATCACCAAAAAGTGCACAAAAACTTACGACTAAATGATATATTTTCAGGACAAGGACGTGAACATTCGCGCCTCAACAATTTCGTTTACAAAGGATTACAATAAACCACGAGTTCACAAATTCCTAAAATCATCATTTGTCCCAACTTTGCAGTTGTCACTGAGCTTCTAGCTCTTGTTTCAACTTACAATAATGTTGTGAATGCTATTCGTGCAAATTTTTCCGATGAAAACGTAAAATATAAGTATAAAAGAAGTAAAGATGTAAATCTACAGTACACGGTAAAAAGTTTCTCCGAGTAAGGATTAAAGTTAACTACAGTATTTGCAACTGGCGTTATTCTTATCTCTACTCAGATAAGATTAATCCGAATTACAGATAAGATTACCTCTTAGAAGCAAGATTAATCTCAGTAGCTAATACTGCAAGATTTTTTTTTACAGTGTACATGTAAAAAATGGAAAATGAGGGAGTACCAGGAGAATAAGAAAAACTGTATAAAATTGAAATGATAACTTACGTTAGGGTCGTTGAATCTCCTTCGTTCACTACAACATCGCCGCTGAATCCAGCGTTTTCAATATCAGGTGGCGTCAGCACCGTCAAGTGGCTGGTATGAGATAGGGTTGGCGTTGTGCTCAGCTGACACATATATGACCCACTATCCACCGTAGTGACACCCCTACCAAAAGACAAGCATTAGGTCGATTGAAAGACTGAACAAAGCCATACTGCATTTGTTCACCCAAAGAAACCCTCTTTGCTGGATCTTCCAACTGGTTGTAAACTTTTCAGTTAGGGGGATAAACAAGGTTTCGTTGGTTTTTTTTTTGTTTTTTTTTGTTTAAATCCCACCTCCACTCCTCTCAGTGACGCAACTTTCTTTATCATCACAACTCAAATTTCTTATCTCTATACGTCACCTACACTTTACTCTTACACTAAATTATAATTATAATTTATTTCCTACTTTAAATAATTATCATTCTTTTAATTTTATTTGAGCAGTTAAAACAATTACACTCAAAATAGCCGTATCCTACAATCAAAACTATAACATTCACATTAAAATAATGGCTCAAGCGGTATCACAGGGTGCCCTTCCAGCATAGAGCACCCCTTCCACCGTGACCAATATTACCAAAAATGAATAAAAACCTTTTTCTTTCTTTTTTTTTACGGCTTCGTTGTTGAGTTTTATCGCCCTTCTCTTGCTTCTGTTAGTTGAATTGAAATTCAAGTGGTAATCAACATGTGTTCAGTACGGCAGGTGCCAGACCATCAACAGAGCGTATGGTTACATCAATAAATGCTGCTCAAACGGAACAGACCATAGCTGACATGGGTATCCACAACATATACAAGTCTATTCAGGCGTGTCAAACACAGTGGCATTAAAAGGCTGAAGGCACGGCAAGGCAAGGGGCAGAAGGTACGGAGGGTCAAAGAAGGCACGGCATACTAAATGAAGGCATGCTTACACGTGCATGATACATTATCTACCTAGAGTATCAGGCGCTTTCGCATTTGATAGTTAAACTTGCTAAGATAACGTGTTGTCCCCAGATGACCCATCTATTCCCCCCTCCCCTCCCGTCTTCCGTGCGTCGGTCCGAAAGGAATACAGGCAATAAGTTTTCCCCATATCCCGCTAATTCTTCTACCCAATTTTTACGTAGTTTCATTCCATCATTTAATTCTGGTAATTTCTTGTAAGTGTAGTTAATTTGTTTCTTGTGTGTCTGTGTATTTTGTAAATTTGTATTCCTTTTCTAGCTTTTAGCTATTCGGAGTAAACTTGATTGATTGATTGATTGATTGTTGGAGCTGGGTTAATACTCATTGAGCTCAAGCTGAACTTGAAACGTATATCAAGTAATGCATAAAACGGATTTGTCAGCTACGATGCTTCAGCTTTTTCTTGCTTTTTTCCAAAGCATCGTAGCTGACCTACGGCCTCCCAACTCATCGTGGAAGTCTGTAAATATGCACTTAAGCGTTCAAAGTTCGAACAGAAAGTTTGGTTCAGTTTGATTTAGATGTAGCAGTTTATTTTCTCTGATGTGATGTATGTCATTAGTCTTGTACGGCTTTAGGCTGGATAAACAAACATTATCATCAGGGCCAGCCTAGTTTGAGTTCACAACATAATCTTCGTCTAATCATAAATTAAGCGGTTCACACAATCAGAAATCTATGTTAAATTTCTCCTCGGTGCCACAATCCTTTTTGAAAAGGGATGGAGTCATGTTTCATCTTAAAAGTTTCTCCAAGCTATGGTAAAGAGCTGGAGAACTTTCCAGAAAGAGGTACTCGAGAACGGATCCTTACGACAGGGAGGCTAGTATAATGTTGCAAGGAGATACAATGTACCTCAGTGTGTTCGGTGACATCGTTTGAATAGATGGAGTGTCCGATGTAGAGACATACAGATCTTCTGCAATCTACCATATACAGTAAAGGCTAGGAAGTCTCCTGACTCTCTCGAAACTCCTCGTGCTCTCTCGGTGTACCTGGAACTTCTCGATTCTCACGGCTCTACAGCACTCGGTAGCCCTACAGCACCATACAAAACAGATGGTGGATCGCGGAATTTTGGTGGATCGCGGAATTTTGGTGGATCGCGGAATTTGAATCGGAGCAGATGTCGAAAGACAGAGGCTCTTACCATTATCTGTTCTTTATTAGATCAAGAGCATGTACAATAACTGCTTTAGGAATCTTCACCGGCTCCCGCACCGTGTCGCGCTTCGGGGATGTACGCAAATAATCATATGCCTTCGTTTTACGAACTAAAACGTACAGCTTGTCGCTAAGAAGCCGCCTTTCACAGGTCGTATAAGATAAGATAAGATAATAAGATATATATTATATCTTATATACATAAATAATGTCTTATTTATCTTATAGATAATTTCTTACAGATAATAACCTGATTCAACTTTTCTCCAGTTTTTCCACTTCATTGCCGTTGTGGAAAAAATAGAGTTACGAACTTGTGATTAATTGATTTGTCATTTGGTTACACTTGTAATGTGTGACAAATAGTGGCTAATGTGTTGTGTATTATGGCTGAAGTAAGCAAATAAAGAACATAAATAAATACTACTGTTAAGTTATGTATCCACTGTATTCACTTACTAAATATCGTTTTATGGCTATGCATCTAATTTAGCCGTCTTTGGTGGGATCGACTTAAAAGAGGCACGGCACGGCATGGCGCAGGAGACACGAGGAATAAAATAGTAAGTAGTAGAAGTAGAGAAGTAAGTGAGAGTTCCTAACTCCAGAGCCTAAAAGAAGGCACGTTAGAGCATTGTTCCTACCCCTCACTCTGAAGCCACAAAAAGGCCCTTTAAGTTTTCGTGCTCCTTTCTAGTACTTGTGCCTAATACAATGAGCGTGTTCCATCCAACTTACCGTAGTTACTACGCATGACGTCACAAATTCTGGCTTTTTGCCGTCAAGGCTGGAACGGCTTTTCTATTTTCCAGCAGAATATCATGCCACGGGCGAATCCGACCAATCACGTTGCAGAGATGCATAGTTACTACGCTCCCGAGCGTGGTAAGCAAATAGTTACTATTAGTTACTATTTCGGGAAGGTTGGAACGGTCAGCGTAGTAACTTTTGGTGAGGTTGGAACGGAAATAGTAACTAATAGTTACTATTTGTGGAAGGGTGGAACACACTCAATATGTCGTTGGGTGCCGTGCCTCGTTTTATTCCATCCCGTCTTTAGTTGATTAAAACTGACGAGTTTATGCGGCTCATCCTGATATTTAGATACCACGGCCCAAATTGTAGTAATTAACCACGGTAAATAATATGCTCATCTCACTTTCACAAGAGCTTTGTAGCCTTTCCTCAAACGGATGGGACAGAAGTTTGGGGCATGTGGTGTGACTGGATGCAAGTATTTTCTTTATTCCACTATATTCATATTGTAAGACCGTGAATTCGAAAATCGTCATTTTTGCAAAGCATCCAGTATTATCACAGGCACCACGGTAACTGCACAAGCGACAAAATACAGATCCGGTTACGATTATATCAGATAGCATGGTATCTGCAAAAAAAGCACCTAATAATTTCTTAGCCTGATCAAACCTCAAACTAATGTGCTGCGAAAGATTGGGGATCGACTAAAAGCAGGAAAGGAAAGGCAAGAGAAAAACAGGAAAGAATACTAAAAGCAGGAAGGGCAAACTAAAACGAGGAAAGAATTACCAGGCATCGAGGATCCGAAAAACTGAAAAGCCTTTCCTCTGTTTAGTATCCCGTGAGGGGTCGGCAACTTACATTTGTAAAAGTTCACCATTTTTCCTATTAGTACCTTGTCGGTAGGCGATCATGAGTCCAGCGAGGGGTCGGCAACTAAGATATTTAAGTCCACCATTTCTTTCCTGGTTTTAGTAGCTTGTCACAAAACGAGGAAAGAAATTAGGAATTCTAAAAAACTGGTAAGCCTTTCCTCTATTTAGTATCCCGTGAGGGGTCAGCAACTAACATTTGTGAAAGTTCGCCTTTAAGTATTAGAAAAAACTGGCAAGCTATGCCGTGCTTTTCCTGTGTTTAGTATCACGTGAGGTGTGGGCAACGTACGCTTGTAAAAGTTCACCTTTTCCTCCTTTCAGTCCCTCACGGGATACTAGAAAAGGCTTGCCAGTTTTTTCGAATACTAAAAGGAGGAAAAGGTGAACTTTAACAAATGGAAGTTGCCGACCCTTACGGGATACTAAACTGAGGAAAGGCTTGCCAGTTTTTCGAATCCTCGATTCTTGGTCATTCTTTCCTCGTTTTAGTTTGCCCTTCATGGTTTTAGTATTCTTTCCTGCTTTTCTCTTGCCTTTCCTTTCCTGCTTTTAGTCGATCCCGAAAGATTGAGGTTACCGGGCAAAGCTCTGTAAATAGGGTAGGCTGAAAACAGGTCCGAAAATAAGCTGTTACGCTTTACCGTTTATGCTTTTAGTTCGGCAGATTTCTCGACACTGTCAAAAACGGCCTTATTCGTTCGCGTACAAAAACACCGATGTTATTTACATAACAATGTGCTGATGAAGATGGATTGGCACTAGCCACCCATTCTGGACACGCAGTTTATGAGTGTGTCCCACCCTACTTACCGTAGTTACTACGCATGACGTCAGAATTTTGGCTTCTTGGCGTCAAGGCTGGAGCAAATTTTCATATTTTCGCCAAAACATCACTCCACGGGGTAATCCAGCCAATTATGACGCTCCCGAGCATGATATGCAAATAGTTACTCTTAGTTAGTATTTCGATAAGGTTGTCGGTCAGTGTAGTAACTTTTCCTGAGGTCGGAACGGAAATAGTAACTAACAGTTACAGTTTCTATAGAAGGGTGGAACACCCTTTAAATGTCGTCAACTCGTCTAACTCCAGAAGCTAGCTAACTCGCTACTTTAATTCAAGTACTAAACTCGACTCTATAGCAGTCCTACCAGTAAACCAATATATACCACCGTCCCAAATCATAGTTTAGGCCATTATATCTGGGTATAAGGAAAATGACCAGCCGAGGGCTTCTTAATATAATAATCATTCTCTTATGTGAAGTGAGATCCGCTTTGAACGGAGACTATATATAGTCTCGGTACAGTATCTGACTGTAGTCTCTGTGCTCTATAGAGCAAGAGATGTGTTTGGATTCAATTTTAGATGGGGGCGGGGGGCATTTTTGGACGGGGATATCCTGTTAGGGGATTCTAATCTCCTCCTTTCCCTTTGTTGTACTAACGCGCTCTGTCCAAATTGCAGTAAGACAGCTGTAATTCTCCAGCTCATTCCAATACCTAACTAATGTGCATGACCTATATCCAATCTGCTCCACTGTCTACCTCCAAGAGGTTGTACAATCAATATATTCTTTATTCCCTGGAAATTGACAGCTAGATTTATTCAAATAAGGTCACCGTCTCTTCCCCTCTATCTGTCATTCAGAACTTATAGGTGTCAAACGCAGGGTACTTCAAAGTAGGATTGTATCTGAAGTAGGGAAACCATCAGCGTTCAAAAAATGACATAACGAAACTGCTGAAGCACTTCAAGGATTATTGATAATAAGGAAGAAACGATAATCATAATATACAGTAGAGATATGGTTCTTAAATCGTTAGTCAACTTTGAACTATGCAGTTTTGGGCTAATCGTAAAAAGATGACTCAAAACATTGATACAAGAGCCCATAATTAGTGAATTGGGCTGACTGGCAGTTGCTTTTTCACAACAAGTGGATGGAGTTCGAACTAACACTGTTCAAAGTTGGGATTGACTAAAAAGAGTCACAGCAAGGCACAGCACGGCACAGAGGGCACGAGTACTAAAAATAGATTAGCATGAAGGAGAGTTCGTAACTCCAGAGCCTAAAAGAAGGCACGCTATCCCGATGAAAAATGTGTAGCCTGCGTAGTAGTATGGTAGTAGTACGAAAACGTTGCATGTAATACTATGTAATAGCAAAGAATACTATCATTTAATGTGCCTCAGACTGGTCCAATCTTATGTAGTAGTATCCAGTAGCATCCTATCTTGCCATAGTAGCATTCGGTCTTGCTAATAGTCGCATATAGTAGTAGACAGTAACACGGTAGACTTGAAGTAGAAGCATGTAGTAGCATTTTTAGTACTGCCTGCTACTTTTTCGTACTACTTCACAGTACTATTTTGAGATAAATTTTTCATCGGGATAACTTTATTCCTGTCCCTCACTCTGAAGCCCGAAAGGGCAATTTTAGTTTTCTTGCCTCTTTTTGTACTCGTGCCTCCTACTCTATGTCGTGCCGTGCCGTGCCTCTTTTCGGTCGATCCCTTCAAAGGGGTTTCACCAACATTCATACCATTAACTTCAACAGTTAACTAGAATTCAAAGAAGAATACCTCTACTGTGTAGGAACTGATATGTTAGGTAAAATTTAATACAAGGCCCACTCTTGTCTTGAATGCCCTGCAAATCCTAACAGTCTAAAGCCACTTGCTCTTACACATTTCTATGGTCATGCATTTCTCCGTTCAATTATTTTCAAAGTCAGAGGTGGTACTGTCCGGAATTTTCAGGCTGACGGGAGTGTTAAAGTACAAATGGCTTTGACGAAGACCAAACAATAATGAATAGAATTAGTTGAAAATTTGTAGCTCGGAAGGAAATGCCAACAGATATTTACATCTTCATTGATCCGAAGTTCAAACTAATAGGTAGGTCAAGCTGACGGCTTTAGGAAGCGAAATCTAAAGAAATTCAACCCGAGTATTTTAAGCTTGATTCTCGCAGAATACGATCGTATGACTGGACAGGAAAGTCACATAAACATCTGGAAAGGTTCGACTAAAAGCAGGAAGGGAAGGGAAGGGCGTGGTGCACGATACAAACAGGCAGCGGACTAAAACCAGGAAGGGCATACTAAAACGACGAAAGATGCACCAGAACTCGAGGGTGCGAAAAACTGGGCTTTTAGTCGATCCCTACTTTAATGCCTACCTATGTCAAGATACTAAAATGAGGAAAGAACGGTGAACTTTTACTTTGAAAGGTTGCCAACGCCTCAAAGAATAGTAAACAGAGGAAGAGAACGGTGCAGCTTTCCAGTTTTTCGCAGCCTTGAATTCTCGTGCATCTTTCCACGTTTTAGTATGCCCTTCCTGGTTTTAGTTTGACGACTGCTTTTCTGGTGCATCATGCTATTCCCTTCCCTTCCTGCTCATAGTCGATACGCCTGGAATACTGGAAGCTTGTCTGCACTCCGGATTCCGGTCCAGGTTCTTTGCAAACATAGGTTAAGATCCGAGGCTCGTTTTTTTTGCATGCTGCAGGTCCACTTCTCGGTCGATTCCGGACTGATTCTTTCTACATCCGTTTTTACACTGCAGTGCTTCCGAGGAAGACGACAGTGCTTCTAGAGAATCACGGACTTGCTCACCGACCAAGTCCGTGCTTTCCTGTAAGGTGTTGCAGCGCTGCCGCTTCAACCAAGAAGAAAGTGAGTCCAAAAACGCATGTTGTGCAAAAGCAAAGAAGTGCTGCAGCAGCGATGCGGCAGCGCTATTGCAAGAAAATCGAGGCTCAGGTCGATGTCGATGAAACTTACTTGATAGTCAGCGGCCATGAAGAAAACGAAGACATGTAGCTAGGTTCAGTCAAGGGTGGGACGTACAACCGAGTGTCTTGTGCGAAAACTATTCCATGAACACTTAACACTGTCTTATCACTCATTCGAATCCATGCCACCTGCAAGTAAAGTTTATTACGAAAGGAGAATTGGCGTTCCTGGGTATAGGCTGATTTACTGACTTCTGACGCAGTTTTCTCACGGATAGTCCGTAAAACGGAATTGTCTGTTTACAAGATACGTAACGGCTGTTCTTACCAGTGACGTTAAATGTAAAATTACTGGTAACATCAAATACAATATGTGCTTATTCTGAACTCGCGGTCATTGGTGAGAAACCGTGATTCGTCGCAAAGTCAGAAAAAGAAGTGCCGGACGGGGAAAGTGAGAAAACCCAATTAAGGAACGATTGAAAGAGGAAGGAATTAAACTACGGGTAAAATGCTATGGTACGTTGGAACCACAGTAAGACGTCCACTAACGTCTGATATTTATCGATGATTTTCTTTTGAGATTTTCAGACAGACATAGGTTTGATCACGTCAAACGATCACGATATAGATGACGAGTAGCATCGCCTTTTACCGTCGTTCTGATACTTCGTCTCTGAAGAAAATACCACGGATAGTCTCTTCGCAGTTAACGAGTATTGCTTGCGACTGTTGTGTGCCTAACGACTAATTCAAGACTGAGACTGTAGGTGTCAAGGAGCTTTCCTTCCAGGATTTTCGATCTAAAATACGTCAGCTCTCAGCAGGGATGTGGTTTGCCCCCCCCCCCCCCCCCCCCCCCCCCGAAACATACAAAAATTAATTTGTATAGGCTTTTGTCTCTGATCTCTGGGTTTTGTACTTTTTTGTCCGACCGGCAGGCCAAAAAAAAACCCCGAAAGGCCCCCCCCCCCCGAAATAAATTCCTGGATAAGGGCCTGGCTCTGAGCCAATGTGAGCAATCTTGGCCAATGATCTCTACAGTGCAACTTCAAAGCTTCAGCCACCATGGTGGCTCAAGCTTCTTCGATGCATATTTGCTTTAAGTAGATTAATGCTGCAACAGATTTCATTTAAAATACTCGCGCGGCGTGCCTGACGTTCTGATCATGATTGATCACTTAGCGATGGCTAAATTTACCGAAATGATTAGAAGATAAATTGATTTATTAGGTTTTTTTGTTTAGCTTTATTTAGTACGATTGCAAAAACGGGGTGGACTAAAAAGAGGCACGGCATAGTGTAGGAGGTGCGAGTACTAAAAAGTAGCACGAAAACTAAAAGCGCCGTTTCAGGCGTCAGAGTGAGGGGCAGGAACGTTCTAACATGCCGTCTTTTAGGCTCTGGAGTTACGAAAAACTGTCTGAAAGAAGACATAATCTTCTCATGCGTTTTGGCCACCAAATTTTGAATTCTCAACACCACAGGACCCTCCTTCCGGACTTCGTTACACCCTCTCATGGACCGAATACGCGAAGCAAGGACGACCCAAAACCCAAGATTGTTCCCCCACCTACAAAATCTTCTGAAAGATACCTAAATTCATTTGTTCCGTATTTTACTAAACATTTTAACTGTTCAGGATCTATGTTCGTGTCTTACTTGTATTGTAGTGAGTGTTTATTTTTCCGGCCCATGTTAGCCTAGTGCTATTAGGATTCAAAATAAAATTGATTGATAGATTGATTGAACTCTGACTTACTTGTCTGCTTTTGCTAGTAGGTCCCAAACTGCTTATTTTAAGAATTTTACTATTTTAAAATGGGTGTATGCAGTTTTCACGTCTTGGGGAAGTCAAGAAAAACAAAATCCTGTCATCATGCTTTCAGTTCTCGGAACTTCCAGCTCCCCTTCCTTCTGCTCTTTCGTCACGACACTATACGACAAGACGAAGATGTGCTACTTCTGGCACGCAGAAGTACAGACAATGACGTGAGAGTCAAACACGATTAAGACGTTGAATGTAAAATCGAAGTGAAAACACATTCGTACCTTGTGATCTCCCACATTTTGAACATTGCATGAGAAAGTGACATCCTTCCCGACGGAGACCGTGTAATTGCCTTGTGCTGGAACAAAACTGGGGAACTTGGAACTATGCTGAAGAGACGCTAAAACGAAAGTAAAGTGGTCAAAACGACAGCTTCCAGTGCAGCCATCCCTGCCTATGGGGAGTAAGGAGATTCTAAATGTGTCAATTTGGATAAGCTGGCAGAAGAATTGCAATGAAGAAACAAACAGTTCAATTCACTTCAGTAAAAATGATTTATTAACCTAAGGGACTGTCGTCTTGGGAGAAGGTGTAGCTTTCTAGTGCTACTTTCCTTCAACCGAAAGAGGGCTCCTGTCTTTTAATCAGAACAGGGGTCCTCTCTTAAGGAATAAGAAAACCGGAAGAACAGGGGTCCTGCCTTCCTCTCTTCATCGTTTTTCGCGCTTCTATTGTTGATATAAAAATATTTTAGTTTAGTTCTGGAAGCATTTACTCTTCGAGACTCGCACACAGAAAGCTACCGCCTGACTAGGGTAGAATTCAAGTTTCATCTATTTTCCCTGTTAAACAAAAACTGATCCAACAAACTACGAAAAGAAACAATAGAGGAAAGGAAGTGAAGACAGAAAGACTAATAAACTAACAAGAAAAAATCCACAAACGCGATCTTCTATCATCTTTCCTCAAATAAGAACACCACTCTCTTAGAGGGAGTCGCATGACAAAGTAAGCCAAGTCATACTGCTACATATTTGAGAGTTTTCGGAAATAGGCTTGTTGTTCAGGTTAGCACCTCAGCTGACATCTGGTGGTACGTATCGGAAACTTTCAGTTTTCGGAACGCCAACATGTCAAGAAGAGCAGCAGCCAATTAAATGGAAAAGAAACACCCTTGTACACTGTGTACACTTTACTTACTTCATTCTTTCCAATCCAATCCAAAAAAAACTCTAAAGTGTGGCTTTTTTCAAATTTTACGCTTAACAGTCTAAGTATGTGACGCTAAAAATAGCGTTTTTTGCTCAGAGTCCACTTTTTCGAACGCAAAATTTTCAACTTATTTGTCATCAGCATCATCACTTTAGCGTGAGCTACAACTTTAGCGTACGGTATTTAGGTCTCACGCAAGTTTCCGAAAACTCTCTATTGCTACTTAAAAACAATAATCCCGCTACCAGAATCCATGCATATACATGGTTATATAACGGTTATTAGCCTTCATATGGTTATCCTCTGAAAAAGTAAACTGCCGTAGATTTTCAAAAATTGAAGATGAGGTCATTTGGCTCCAACCAAACATTCGACGGAAGGTTTTCTATCCATCGTTAACAAGACCAAAGGTTTGGATGGGATCCCAGAACTATAATACTTATTGGATTTCTTGATCCAGATATCAAATCTTGTAGATTTCCGAGTCTTCGCCAGGCCCCTTTATCATTTTGCTATTGTTCCATAATCCAACGCTTGTCAAAAGAATGATACCGTTTTGGAGTGTTTGGCAACTTTTTTGGCTACGGCAAAACAACCAATCAGATGACTGATTGGTTCATCTGACTGATTGGTTCATCCCACAGACGACTGAGTGACATGATTAAAGCATTCGACAGTTTGGATCACCAGGTTATTAGCCTATTAGTGAATCGACCGCAATGGGAGCTCGAAAATTCGTAGTTAGGTTACTAGCTAGTTCTTTAACAGGTCGAACGCAATACGTTAGTTGACTAACGAGGACATTTCGGAATTCATGCGTATTTTTTGCGGAACGCCCCAGGGTACCAAGCTGGGTCCTTTGTGCTTTTTAATTGTTTAGAACAAAGTTTGACTACCTTTTATCACCGTTTTAAATTTGCTGACGATCTTTCAACCATTTCGCTCCGTTCACTTTCTGCTTCGGATGACGAATCGCCTCTTTCAACAGTTTTTGACATATTGCAGCGAGACCCATCCGAAGTTAAACTTTCAGTAAGCCGTAAAAATGATGACCTTAAGTAGAATTCTCACGTACAGTATATTACTCGAAAAGCAGCACCTCTCCACAAGTCGTTTGCGTTTCTCAGACGTTTGGCAATTCCGTCGCGAGTTTTACGCAGTATTTACTGCACGTACATCCGGCCTTGCCTGGAGTATGCCTGTCTGGCTTGGCACCCAGGACTCACCAACGCACAGACCGATAGACTAGAAGCCATCGAAAAAAGGGCTGTTAAAATTATGCTCGGTCCGGGTTATCTTTCTTATGAGGAGGGCCTGGTCAAGCTCGACCTGCCAACTCTTGCTGTAAGGCGGCACCAACTGACAATAGCGTTCGGGAGCAAGTGTCTGGCATCACATGCTCATCGTGCCATTCCACCATGCTTTGAGACTACAGCGAATAGCAGGCCTAATACGCGACTGAGACAGAGGGACGCTGATTCCCAGAGACTAGAAAGACCACCCATAAATTTGACAGATCTTTACCTGAAATTTTTTGTCCTTATTATACCCAATATTTTAATTCTAGTTAATTCAAATTATGTTTTCAAGTTGTACGTGTATATGAAATGTCTACTTATGTAACTGTCATATGTTATTTGCGTGAATGACGATCCAGTGCTAGCGTGTATAACACAAGCTATTAAGGAAATAAAGTACATTATTATTATTATGAGAAAACCAAGTTCAGATATGGCTTCAGCAAGGATGTTTACTTCAGTATCTCATCTCTAATTGACTTCAGAAAGGTTTTTGGCAACTTATTCTTCGTATTTTAGCAGCATTCCCGGCCAACTGCATCCATGAGCAAGAAAGCTATTGACATTGAGAGGTGTACCTTACGATCAACATTTTCGGGTTTTGGCAAATTTTTCTGTCAAGGAACTGAAGTTAAAAGTTCGATCCAGTATGTCTCCTTACCCTGATACCGAATCTCTAATCGACTTCAGAAACAACTTTCAGCTTCAACCAAATTCCAGTTTCGACCTAATTCCGGGTGAATCATTTGTCCGGCAATAAACTAAGTTCAGATATGGATTCAGCGGGCCACCTTACCCCTTAAAAGATTATCTCATTAGCTTATGAAATATACGTTTTTACCAGGGCTATAGATCCCATCTACGAACATGGCCTGTACTTCACCACTGAATCCTCATACGAAGTTTCAGCAACATATCTCAACCCCTTCGACCCCCCAAGACAGACTGCCATGACTAAACCCAAAGAATACGTACGTACACAAGGTGCAAATAGTCTTTGATTAAACCAAAGAATATTTGGCATGTGTACACGCGATCGCAGTCAGTATACCTTCGGCGTCCATAGATTAAAAAAAGAGCTGGAAGCTCATATGGCAGTTGCAAGACTTGGTAAATAAGAATGACGATGGACCCTTGCAAATCACGAGAATGTATCGTTTTTATTTTTTTTTCCTGTAATCATCATAATCAAAATCCTTGAGGCAAAAATGAAAATGGGCTCAAGGGGATCATGGAAATGTAGGTTTTGCTTAAAAGTCTTTTTTGTACTTTGGGGTTAAGCCAAGTTTCATCGTCCTAGCACATCTGGAAGTAGCCCACTTTAAACTGCGATCACTGGAATTCAAGATCCCCCTCCAACTCCCCCTGGGTGACCGAATTCGGTCCGGTTCTACCACTGATGTATCTAAGGCTTACCCTTGTTCTTCCCACCAAGTCTTATCCCAATCACTATATTCTAAGCGAGTCACAAAATATCCGCCCCCCCCCCCGACTCCCCCACATTGATCAGATCCTGTCCGCACTTGAAATGGGACATCTGAGACACAAGGTTTTTCTAAATATCAAGTTTCATTAAGATCTGATTCCCCGTTCAAAAGCTATAAATACGTCAGTATTTCGGATTCACTCTCACGGTGGTCGGATCGGGGAAGTGACTTTTTTCAAGCTGTTTTGGGCGGGTCGCTAATTTTATCGTCCTAGCACATGTGTCAGCATCTTAAGTCGGGATCACCGGAATTCTCCCTCCAGCTCCCCACACAGTGCTCGGATCCGGTCCAGTCTTGTTAGCTCTGTATCTAGGGCTTGTGTTTGTTCTTCCCACTAAGTTTCATCGCGATCCGTCCACTTTGAACATGTCACACGATTTCCGGTTCCCCTGTAATAAATGTTTACAGGTTTGTTGATTACAGGTCGGTTTCCTTCCCCGAAGCTGAACCAGAGGATTGACAGCCTGACGAGGACCCTTGCCAAGAAGGGCCGAATTTCGCTGATGAAGAATCATAGCTGACGTATCCGTTGTAAACGTTGTTTGAATAAACGTGTCACAAGATTTCCGGTTTCCCCCTCCGACCCCCCCCCACAGTCATTGGACCGGGACCGGAGTTGAAGTGGGACACTGCGACAGGAGGCTGTTCCAAATATCAAGTTTCATTAAGATCCAATCACCCGTTCCAAAGTTACACATAACTCAAGGTTCCGGATTCCCCGTCCCTCCACTCCCCCATGGTGGTCAGATCTGGGAAAGGACTCTTTCCAAGTCAGTTAGTTTCGTCGGATCCCTGTGGATATGCCTGCCAAGTTTCATCGTCCTAGCACATCTGGAAGTACCCTAACTCGATAACAGTGGACCAACCGAACAGTGATAGGTATATGGCACTTTAGCGAAGCTGCAAGTGCCATAAAAAGCACGACCGCTCTTCTAACACTAGGACATCTCCAGTCTGCTTCAAGGAATGAGACGACAGAGAAGTTATTACATCGTAAGTCTGTTTAGTTTCTCCAATTAAGACCACTCCCCCCGTTCATCTTCCTCATACCGCCATCTGTTTTGTTTTTGAGGCTAGCGAACCAGTGACATACTGAGTTTGTGTTTTATGCTGAGATAATGGGTAGTTAAGTGAAAGACACAAACGCTCTCCAGCAGGATTTGAACCAACGACCTTCGGCTTTCATCGCCAGCACCCTACCGCTGAGCCACCGACGGCCTGTGAACATTGTGACAAATCACAGCAATAGTTATCGGTCACAGTCACAAGTACACCGTCCTAAATCACAGTTTCGCGTTATTCCCTTTACTCCGCTACCACATTCTGTATTTGGCGGGTTATAAATAAAATATAATATATATATAGTACACGGTCAGAAATTTTTCATAAAAGAAAAGACAAGGATGCACAGTTTCAACAGACAATATTCAACAGACAAAATTTGGGATGTAAACTGCTGTGCTTTTGAAACCTTCGGCATGAAACGTTATGCACAAGAAGCACCGCGGAAGACCAAAGAATGCCAAAAAAAATCTGCTGAAAGAAAAATATTTTTAAAAAGCTAATGACAGTCGATTAAGGGGTAAAGAGACTTGCTGAAACCTAATATGTAAATCATTCTCTTGCCGGACAAGTGGTTTACCCGGAATCTAGCAAAAACCGGAAAATTTGAGAAAAGTAAAAGTTTACTCTGAAGTTTATTGGAGTCCGCATTTAGTGGTAAGGAGTCCGAATATGAGAATTATTATCTCACCAGAAAATTAGTTCGGCCGGAATCTGGCCAAAACCAGAAAATTTGGTTCAAGTAAAAGTCTTATTGTGTTGCGAGAGCAACACTTTGGTTTTGTCCTCGTTTTTTTTTCGTTTTTTGCAATCCGATTTCATTTTAATCCTGGTAACTGGTAAGGGTTTAACCTGTGCGGTACGGAAAGTGTGGACCTTAGGCAGGATTGATGAATATGACATTACATTTTGGACAGCTCTGTATAACTCTTGCCAGGGGCCAAAAAGGATGTTTTTTTTTTCTCTAGCCAGAGCCTACGGTGTGCGAAGTGAAGTGGAGTTATATAGCCCATGTCAGAGAGGACTATCTGAAGTTGTGCAGCCAATCTTTCATTTCATCAAATCATGTTTCTGGTTCCGAGTGGAAAGCTCCATTCTAGCACACAAGCAGGCAGGCACCAGTTTCAAATTGAAGATGGTGTTAGAAACATGCGGCAGTTACACGACCCCACAGCCAACATATCTTCTTTGAGTGATAAATAGAAAAATCTACAGAAACAAAAAAGTGGCTTTTTCCCATGGGTCCGAAAGTGCTGTCATCTATTGTTTCTATCCATTTCTGTTCGCGATTTCAGCTGACTTTTTTTTTGCACTTGGGTTTGCCGCAGAGAAATGGTATTAAATACGCCTCTTAAACGTTTAAAGTTCTCTCATTGCTAAAGAAACTAGAGCTTATCCTTTGCTTCTTTCTAAGTGGTGATGTTAGAAAGTTGACCTACGGCAACAAAGTCAACTTTTGAACTAAGACAGGTAGATTATTTTTTTGAAGACTATAGGTAGCCGTTGATAAGCTGATCAACTTATATGTCATAAATTTTTTGGTAGAAAATTTCCTTCATGAGATACACCAGTTTGAAAATTTCAAGGGGTTGACAACTTCAGTAGTAAGGTACACACTGAAACAAAAGATAGGCGATACCAGTTGTGAGACATGTAGGGGACTTGTCAGCAACAGTCGACTGTTAGCTCATAATCATCTTCAGCAATGAGGGTTTTGCAGCTTTTGCTAGTTGGTGTACCTGTTATTCATTTCCGGTGTATGCGATGGTTAGAACAATTTGGTTCCCAATGGTAAGATATGCAAGGGACTTGTAAGTAATAATCGGCTGTTATGCTACAATCATCTTCACCGATGAGGGGTTTGCAACTTTTTTTTGCTGAACTTGATGTCTATCACGGGAGAGGGGTAGGGATCGGTGCATGAGGGGCTATAAACTTTTGAAAATGGGTGCACATTGTATTCGATTTCTATAAATCTGACGATAAGAAATTTTGTGTCGATGGTCTATCGCTTAACCTAGGATTAACTGTTTATGCAAGGGATAGAAACGAAAATGTAGAACAATGAGGTAGTTTCATAATAATTAATAGTGTCATCTATTGTATTTTAATCCTGAAAAGTTACGGATAGCTTTATAATACCAACTAGATTACATAAGATATTTTTCCAAGTTTTCATCCATCAAGATGTCTACGATTGAAAAGGATAAAGTTCAACCGACTGCAAAGTCAAATTAGTCTCTTCTTCCGATATTCTTTAGTTGTTGTTTTTACAACGCTGGCTGTTATCATCTTCAGCGATGAGGGGTTGCCAACTTTTGCTAGCTGGTGTACCCATTATTTGTTTCCGGTGAACTTGATGTCTATCACGGGGGAGGGACTTTTAAGTAAGAATCGGTTCACGAGAGGCTAGAAATTTGTGCAAATTGGTGCACGTTGTATTTGATTTCTATAAATGTGACGGTAAGAAAGTTTGTATAAATGGTCTATCGCTGTAGCCTAGATTAACTGTTTTCGCAACGGGTACAAAGTATATTGTAAAACATGAGGTAGTTTCGTAATAAATAGTAGTGTCATCTATGGTATTTTAATCCTCAAAATACCAAATAGATTATGTAAGATACTGTTCCAAGTTTTCATCTGTCACGATGTCTACGACTGAAAAGGATAAAGTTCAACTGACTGCTAAGTCAATTTAGTCACTTCTTCCGATATTCTTCTGTTGTTCTTACGGCAATCGATAGCTCTTGCTGAGGTGATCAAAGTATTTGTCATCCATTTTTCGGCACAAAAATTCCTTCAAGAGATACACCATTTTAAAAGTTTCACGGGGTTAACAACTTCAGTAGTAAGGTACACACTGAAACCAAAAATAGGCGATACCAGTTTAGTCCCTTCTTCCGATACTGTTTTGTTGTTATTTTTACAACGCTGAGGATGAAAACTGTCATAATTCACAACAGCCTTTGATCATGTCATTACTGATTGTGATACTGACATTGACGTATTCAACACGCCATTTGGCCCCAAGCCATGATATGTGTTGAAATTGGAAATAAATTGAAACTAAAAAAAAAAAAAAAAATACCATTTTATAAGCTTCGATATGTTGACAACTTCAGCATGTAACTGACAGCAACGAAACAAGACCAAAGTGTTGCTCTCGCAACACTTTAGTCGGCGAAGCTGGACAAAGGTTGCCGCAACACTTCACGTTTCCCGGGCAAAATAGGTCTAGTTTGTATTTGAATCCGACTGGCACATGAAAATTTGTTAAAAGTCAAAGTTTTATCTGAATTGATATGGCATGCATTTTGGGTCAAATTTGGCTGAAATGTTGCAAGGAATGCACGAGATGTCGCCGAGAAGGCTGCTTTTGTCGCCAAGATTTCTTGTTTAGTATCCGAGACTGCAATGTTTGTTGCCGAGAATGACAACTTTGTAGCCGAGATTGCCACTGAAAAACGTGTCACCGAGAAATACGAATATGTGTTCGAAACCAAAAATCTACTTCCCGAGACGGAACAAAGTGTCGCCGAGATTTCACGTGTCGTCGCCGAGAATGCATGATATTTAGCCACACTTTTCAGTGGCAATCTCGGCTACAAAGTTGTCAGTCTCGGCAACAAACAGTGAAGTCTCGGATGCGCAGAAAAAATCTCGGCGACAAAAACAGCATTATCGGCTACATTTCATGCATTCTCGGCGACATTTCATGTATTTTCGGCAACATTTTTATCAATTTTGACCCAAAATGCATGCCATAGAATTGATTAGAGCTTCTATGTGAGGAGACATGCTGAATTCGTTTTTGAGCTTTAGTTTTGCCAGACAAGTAGTTTGTCTGGACTCCAGCCAAAACCGAAAATTTGGCAGAAGTACCCTAAGGAAGGAAGTTTTGATCAAAGTAGATACGATGTAGGCTACAGGGTAAACAAATAATCCATATCTGAACTCGGTCTTCTTCGATAATTACCTTGAGCCGTAACCTGTTTCTTAATTTGAATAGTACAAATGCTTAAGAAGTATGTCGGAGACCGAGTATCGACCAGACCCAATTGTCTGAATCAAATATTATTTTTTGGGATCCCCTTTGGTCTCGTTTTTTGTCGTCATGATATAAGAAAATTCAGCAGATGCTTTTTTGGTGTTTTTTTCGGCTCTTCGTGGGAACGCCTGCTATGCATAACGTTTAGTGCATAAAGTTTTCTAAATCACAACAGAATACATCCCAAGTGTTGTCTGTTCAAACTGCGCATCGTTGTGTTATCGGTTATGAAACTTCTGACAGTGTAACAGTGATTCCGCTGAAGAATTCATCTAAGCAGTTCACATCCCATGTCAGAGCCTCAGGGCATTACATAAACATTATTAATAGTAAACATTGGACTTTCACCGTGACAATAAAACAAAAAAATCAACTTCAAAAATGCGGGAGCCTCAACAGTCAAGGGCCCACGCTACGAAAGATTCGTAACAGCAAGAACAAACAAAGAACAAAGGTTACGATGGGATTCCAAAATTTAATATTTGATCCAGACCATTTCATCTTGTAGATATCCATTCTTCGCCACTCCTTGAAAATGTGTACTGTTAAAATTCAGAAACAGATTTATGCCAATGGCTAGTCATCTGAGAAAAACAAGTTCAGGTGTGGATTCAGCACGTGTGTTTACCCCTATACTTCATATCTACTTTGACAAAACTTCCTGCCTTACTTCTGCCAAATATCTGGTCTCGGCCGGATTCCGGTTCAACTACTTATACGGCAAAAAACTAAAGCTCAAAATGAATACAGCATATCTCCTTACCCTTAGACCAAACCTCTAATCAACATAAACTTTAACTTTTAACAAATTTTCAGGTTTTGACCGTTTCCTGGCGAACAATTTGTCCGGCAAGAAAATAATTTTTCACATACGGATTCAGCATGCCTCCTTACCATGATATCGAACCTCTAATCAAATTCAGATGAAGCTTACTTACAACAAATATTCCAGTTTCGGCCGGATTCCGGGTGAACTATATGTCTGGTGAGAGAATTTTTGTCAAATGCCGATTCTTTACATCTTAATTCTTACCCCTTCATCAAATATTTAATCAACTTCAAATGAAACTCATACTTAAAAAAAAAACATTCCGGTTTTGTCCAGATTCCGGACGAAATAATTGTCCGGCGAGAAAAGAAGTTTCAGATATATTCAGCATGTCTTCTTACCCCTAGATAGACTATTTCATTAGCTTTTTATAATTGTTTGTTTCGTCCCTTAATTTGAAACCCCTCGCCCACACCTAAATATAGGGCTCATCTACGAACTTGACCTGTACTTTGTCCGAATAGATCCTCATACCAAGTTTGAAGAAAATATCTCTACCCCTTCGAGAGTTATCTTGCTGAAAGACGGACAGACAAACGGGCAGCTTTGAAAGGATAGGAAAAGTATCTCAGTAATACAAAGTTTTATCCCATCTGAAAAATGTAGGAGAAGACCTACAAAACCAACTTTCTTGGGACTTTTCTGAAGCTGAATATAACCAAGAATCTTACGCTCTTACGAAGTCACAGGTATCCCTCCGCTTACGTTTTGGGATCCCAATACTGCAACAGAACCTCCGTCTTTGGTCCCTGCACTGACTATTGATACCAAGATAAAACTGAGCGGAGCTACAGGTACTTGCTGTGACATTTGAGTTCATGCCCGACTACTTCCTCTTCGCCGCTGCACATACCACATGAAAAACCGTAGGATGCCTGCAGGGGTGGAAAACTCGGTCTGCAGCGAGTTGGACATGACGTCACAATGGTAGACAACCAATCAGCTGTAAAGGACGACTCAGACGGCATTTATATTCTTCTGGGGGGTTCTACTGAGATGTAGCTTTTTGTAGGGGTAACAAGTTACAATGTTCTGCCTAGCTCCTCCTTCGCTCGTTTGCATAGAGTAGGGTATCAGAATATATTCGACTCGGCATAGTCGTATTACAGAGATAGGAAAACGGATGGTCTTGTGATTATTTATTCTTGGTAACAGAGAATCCTACAATACTGAATACTCCTCTGGGGACCCCTCCCCTGTGCTGTACCGCCTAGTACAGCCTATAAAAAGACCTTCGAATGATCGAAAAAAAAAATATGGAACAGAATTACTCCAGTAAAACATCGGAGGAGCCTTTACATTCCGACAACACTTGTTGGAAAAAAACAGGACATGCAAGCAGGGAGTGAAAATTCCGTGACCCTGAATAATAAAAGGGGTTCAATATTGAACATTTTCGGTTTCCGGCGAGTCAAACTGCAATCAACAAATTTTGGGAGAGAAAGTTTATCTCTCGATCAACGTGAAGCTGTAAACTGATAATATTCCTGCTCACCAAGTGTAATAGAGAAGAGACATTCAAAATTAATACAACAACACAAACTGCTGGCGTCATTTATTCAGTTTTAGAAACGAATGTCTTCTGTAGAATGCATTCATTATTTCTGATGAATTTTTTACAGAAAAATTACCAAGCTATGTTTGAATTCAAGCGGTTCTCAATCAGCTTCTTGTCATTTTATTACTTAGATGCTGGTTAATTTCTTCATATAGTAAGTTGAAAGGAAGAAAAGTGATAAATGCTTTTCTCATAGCCCAACCTCGGAGCTACCGGATGACATGGGTGTGGGTGGGGATTAATTTCAGTTGTAATCCATATGCAACGGAGACAAAGTAAGCCAGTTAGAGACATCAAGGAAAGAACAAACAGAATAAAAAGGAAAAAACACAGAACAAACGAAAAGTATAGGAGCAGAAAATGAACGGTTGTCCATCAAAGGGACAGGAGATGCTTTCTTTGTTTTCAGAGAAGAAAAAAGTCTTCTCCATTCAGCTGAAAGCTGAATGGAAAAACAACTTTTAACCAGTCCGATAGCGGTTTCCAGACATCCAGAGTGAAGTGCTTAAATTAGCTATTTTCCGGAACGCATTCGCCAAATGACCAACATGTCTAGTAAGAATACTCGCGAAAAACATGATGTCAGAGAACAGTATGACAATGAACAGCGGGAAAATCCTGGAGGTTTCCGGGAATGCGGATTCCCACAAAATTTGCCTTGATCTAATTTATTTCTTATAATTGAAAGGAAAATTTACAGCTGCGCTAAACCGAACAGCTTGCAAACTTCACTGCCAGTAGGATAAATGACCCTTGTCACATCTATATATATCGTAAAGCTTTGGGAAATTTGTACAGCACCTTCTGCGCTCCTTCTATACTATTTCGTTCTGGCGTCACTCATGTTCTGCGAAAGGAGTAGATTAAAAAGATGAGATCCTGTTATTTTACATATGCAAAGCACCTGCTCCACTTGTCGAAATTATGTCATAACCATACATTGACGGAGAAATTCAAAATTCAAGATCCAAGTGTTACCCTTTTGGATGTTTCGTCATCGCTTTCAAAAATCATGGACAACAAGGCCCAACCAGCACACGACCTCGTCCAATGCTACCTGACCGAAGATTAAAAATTAAGTGTCTTTTTCTGTGTGTATATATGTGTTTTGTTAATTTTTTATTTTCTTCATTTATTCCGCCTTTTCAAAATGGCGGGTCATAAATAAATTACTTATTATAAATTAAATTACTCGTATAAATGGAGTGTTCGACAACCATACGATCTCGACATCGTTTGGAGGAGATACAGTTAACCTTCCTGGATTCAGGCGCGTCAGACGGCTCAGGTAAAGCCGGTGTGGGCTTCATTCTCAGTCCGGAGGCAAACAAATCTCTTCTGGAATGGATGCCAGTCTCCGAACGTCTGGCAAAAGCTCGCTTCAAAGGACAGTTTTTCAACGTGACCATGATATCCGACTACGCTCCAACCAGAGACTCATCCGATGCATCTACAGACCACTTCTATCAAGAACTAGCCAAGCAAGTCCGGGAAACACTCAACAGGTATATCCTGATAATTGCTGGAGATCTTAACGCCCATGTTGGCAGCAAAGTCTCTGACGCCGAGCGAAGTGTTGGACGGTTTGGCTTCGGAGCAAGATGTGAAAGGGGTGTTAGGCTTGTGCAGTTTGCTACTATTAACAGCCTTACGATAGCAAACACACTCTTCAAACTCAAAACCTCACACAAAGTAGCTTGACGATCCGAGATGGCAGAGTACAATCTGTTCTGGACTTCCTCATGGTCAAGCGGCTGGACCAGCTCCGTCCAAGACTGTAGGGCACACCGCGGGGCCGATACTGGGTCAAAGAGCGGTTCCGACCATGCACTTGTCAAAATGACGATCAAGCTCAGACTCGCCACCAGGAAGCGGCACCTCCAAGATACGACATCACAAGTCTTGAAGACAGAAGCATTCTAGAAAGGTTCCGATTGACTCTCTCTAACCTATTTTCTCTGCTGGACCCCAACGAAGAAAACGGAAGTCCCGATAATCCTGATGTCGAAAGGTCTTGAGAAAATATTCGAAATACGGCTGAGGAAGTTCTCGGACGCCGGAAGCCCAGAAGGTCAAAGTGGATTTCCGACCGAAAGACACAGCCTGCTTTGCGCAAGCAAGCTGTTAGTAAAACTAACTCAGCGGAATTCAAGGCCCTTGGGAAGGACCACAGGTCAGCGCGACCGGATAGGCAGGAGTACTGGGATCGTATCGCAGACAAGATGAAGAACGCCGCAAAGAGGTCACATTCAAGGAAACTATTCCAGCTCCTTAAAGAAGCAACTGGAAAGAATCCCGCCATCTCCTCTTCAATCTGGAACGAAATATAAGTCCTGCTTACAAACAAGAACGACGTCGTCGAGCAATACAAGGCCCACTTTCAGAAACTCCTGAACCCGATAGTTGCTCCAACTAGTTGCTCCAACCTCCAGAGCCTCCCAATCCTCCTCCGGACCCCATTTACTCCTGAGTAAACACCGATCCCCCGAGTATCTCTGAAATCCAAGAAGCTGTAAAACAGCTGAAAAACCACAAGTATCCTGGCCCTGATTCTATCCCAGCCGAAATCTTCAAAGCTGGGGTTCCGGGACCCATGGAAAAGCTGCACAGCCTCTTCGGTATGATGTGGGAAAAGGATGTATTCCCCCAGATTGGAAAGACTCCATCATTATTCCGATATTCAAGACAGGAGACAGAACATATTGCAAGAACTGCTGCGGTATCTCCCTGATCGGCATAGCTGCCAAGATATTCTGTATAATTCTCCACAACCGATTCCGGACACAGAGGAACGCGAGAACTAGGCCGAACCAGGTAGGCTTCCGGCCAGGGATGGGCTGTGTTGATCAACTCTTCACCCTTCGACAAATCCCGGAACATCGAGCCAAACACCAACAAATCTCTGTGGCGGTTTTTATCGACTTCATCACGGCCTTCGACTCAGTGGTGCGGGACGGAATCTGGAGAGCTATGACTGAAGAAATAGTTGAACAATTAAGTAGAACTGGTTTTACAGATTCTGATGGCCTTAGTGCGATTTTCTCAAAATTGAGTGTCCAGTTTTAACACAACACCTTCAGCTGCTATTTCAAATTTGTTTATGGGTTTGGTTCCGAATAGTTTCCTCTTGGGTACTATAACATCGGTGATTAAGCGAGGGAAATACGCGGACATTTGTAAAAATCTATCGGCCAATTACAGTTTCTTGTACCATAAGCAAAATCCTGGAATACGTCCATCTTCCAGAAATAGTTGAAAAATGTCGCTTTGGTTCAATGCAGTTTGGATTCCGTTCGAGCGCCAGTTGTGCGCACGCTCATCGCATATTGACAAAAATGATAAAACAGGCTACCCAGGTCTTCTATACATATATGTTCTATAGATATAGCTGGTGCTTTTGACAATATAACGCATTCTCAGGCCCTATTTTCTCTCATTACTTCTGGCGTGAATCTGTCTGTTGTCTATCCGTTAAAATTTTGGTGTGGTCATCCTTCAAAAAGGTTCAAATGGCAAGGTAGCTTGTCAGAGATTATTCCTGTCCGAACTGGTGTTCGCCAAGATCTCCCTACATCTTCAAATCGGCCATATCTTCTTGTCTCGATTCCTTGCATCCTGCTTACTTCTATAAAGACTATGCCTTCAGCTACATAGCCTACGCTGACGACTTGCTCTTAGTAAGCCGTAGCCGATCCACACTCACAAAAAATGTACGTAAGCTGTCGTCGGAACTTCTCAAAATTGGCCTTGAAGTGAACCCGTCAAAATGTGAGTACCTGCATTTCAACCCTTCGTCAAATTGTTCTAATGCATCCAAAGCTTCTATGTCTTTTGGACCGTTCATCGTCAAAGCAATAGACTCTCTACGGTGGCTCGGCATAACATTCAAATCTTCATTGTCAAAATTTTGCTCTTCGGTTGTTCAAGAAGTTTATAAGTAGATGCGCCTAAGGGCACATCGTCCCCAACCGGGGGCGCTATAATTGTAAAGCTTTGAGAAGTCTGTACAGCACCTTCTGCGCTTCTTTTATACTATTTCGTTCTGGCATTACTCATGCTCTGCGAAAGTAGGAGATTAAAAAGATGAGATCATGTTATTTTAAATCTGCAAAGCACCTGCTCCACTTGTCGAAATTATGTCATAACCATATATTGAGGAGAAATTCAAGATGCAAGTGTTACCCTTTTGGATGTTTCCTCATCGCTTTCAAAATCATGGACAACAGGGCCCAAGCAGCGCACGACGTCGTCCAGTGCTTCCTTTTTGCAAGTGCAAGTGTCTTTTTCTGTGTGTTTGTATTTTGTTTTATTTTCTTCATTTACTCCGCTAATTCAAAATGGCGGGTCAAAATAAATTACTTACTTACTGATGCTATATCTATGACTGATACCCGACAAAATCGTTCGTCTCATCCAAGCATACTACCAACATACTAGGGCCCGAATCCAGAAGATAGGCGGAGAACTGTCAGCACTTTTTGATATTGACTACGGCGTGCTGCGTACTATCTCCCACTCTCTTCAACTACGTAATCGACTGGATTATGAGAAGGGCTATGCAGAACCATGCGGGCATGGAAGTCAGCCCCGAGTTCTCCCTGACTGACCTCGATTACGCTGATGAAATCGGCCTGCTCTCAAACTCAGCAGCCCAGACCCAAAGGATGCTGGATGATTATCAAAGGAGGCGGAACCACTGGGGCTCAGAATCAGCTCTGAAAAAACAAAGTACATTTCCAACGAACCGTCGTATTTGGGCATCAAGCTGACCCAGTGTTCCATAGAGAAGGTTGACAAGTTCAAATACCTTGGTTCACTCATCGACGTGACAGGTAGCAGCAGCGAGGAAATTCTGGCCCGAATATCAGCTGCTAACAGCGTTTTCGCTCAGCTGAAAAAGGGTCTGTGGAATCGTAGAGGCGTCAGTCGAAACACAAAGGTTAGAGTTTACGAAGCCATGGTCATATCCACCCTTCTTTACGGGTCGGAAACATGGCCAATAAAAGTTGCCGAGGCCCAATCCCTTAATATGTTCGACCATGGATGCCTCCGAAAAATCTTGGGAGTGATACTCCGAGACCGTCTCAGTAACAACGAAATTAGGAGACGGTCCTCCCAAAAATACGATGCAACGTCAATAGCGAAGAAACACCGATTGTCCTGGTTCGGCCACGTAAGCAGAAGAGAAGATTCCACCCTGGCGAAGAAAACTCTTTTCGCCACCCGGATGCCCGGTTGGAAGAAACTCCGGGGAGGTCAGCGTAAAACGTGGCTAAGCACCCTCAAGGAAGACCTCGGCCCATCGGAGGCTTCCGCCGGCATGGGAGGAGATGGGATCCCTACTGGCTTCAAATCTCGATGCCATTCACAGAAGACCGAGATTCATGGCATAACTTGGTCCGTCAGCTGCTGTCGCCAGGGAGAGCTGCACATCTTGCGTCCTGACATAAGTACAAAAAAGTACAAGTAAGTAGTAAACGTAATATAGCATTCGCTACAGTACTAAACAGCCAATCAGATTATTTTACGGGACTTTCCGAATGGCTAGTACGCGTCAAATAGGAAAACAATGACCTAATCCATATTCAGTTTTTAAACAGAAAGATTCATGCAGAAATCAGAATAGTCGCAAAAATATTCTGTTTTTCTAGGCCTGGAAAATTTTGTTTGAACTTGGTTCTTAGACTAGGCGGTACCTCGGGAGGTATCGGAAACTGATTGTCAGAGCTGGTTAGGACTGAGTTTAGCTAATGCAGCGTTTACAAGTACAGGAAAACTTGACTAGAATCCGATCTTGGTGGCAAGACTATGTTAAAAGTAAATTGTTCAAACCAGAAAATCTGACAAAAATAAATTCACTAGCCATTAAAAAAATTTTTTTTGAGAGATTATGACATTAGTACTGCTGCTCTCAAAAGCTAGCTGGACTTTTTTTTTTTTTTTACCAGCACCGCCGACGAGACTCCTTTCAAGTAGACCGGAATTCCTTTCATCATGGAAGGATTCTCGTCCCTCTAGATTGTTTTTCTAGTCGCCTTCACGAACGGAATCCTTTCGGGTCGACTGCAATTTCTTTCTACTCGACGAGATTTTTTGTCCGTGCAAACACTACATAAAACCCGTTGTGACTGTATCTCAATTCCTTCAGTTGCTCCAGGACCAGCCGCTTTGCTGCTACTAATCGCTGCATGAAAAGCTGCCTGAGATCATTTAGTGTATATGAAAAAGGGCAGAAAAACTAACTTCATAATTCTATTCGATCAAGATCGTTCAGACCAGCTTCTATATTTGTGTTAAAAGAAAAAAAATAAAGAAACAGAAATCCGTCTGAGAACTGTACAAAACCACAAATAATGCGTCTGGCAACCATCGTTCCGCTAACATTCGTGTATAACGTATATACCAAACAATCATTGCAGAAACACTAACTTCGTAAATGGAATTCTATCAGTGTCTATAAAGATACAAGAGACAAAGATAGCTGAAATCCCTGTTGATCACATTACAAAAAGGAACTGACCTCGGAACTAACGTGTCAGAGCAACATTCCTTCAGAATACTAGAATCTAGCGCTGAAAAATTATGCTCGAAAGATCCAAGCCGCATATGCACCCCTGGCTTCAAACGTTTCGTATCTGGGCAGAGCACACCGACCTCAGTTATATAATAGCCCAACAGTTCCTCACCTACTCGCTCTTGCTCCTGTTTGGTCTTCTTTTAATTGTGGTAAGAGAAATCAAGTTCACCGCCTTTATTTTAAATTTGCAAAGTATTTGATGGGACTGCCAGCGAGGACAACTAATTATTTTCTGCAGAGAAAGTATCGATTGGTAAACCCAGTGGGAGTTATGGAGAAGCTTATTAGTGATTTTTCTATTGAATGCCAGGAGTCATTCCATCTTTGGTCATTTCTTTTTGTTCCGAGTTCGTAGTTATCGAAGTATGTTTTTCCTTTCCGTTGTTTCTCTTTTGTTTTTCTTGTTTTTACCTCGCCTCGCCCAGTTTTGTTCAGTGATGGGTTACGAATAAAATGATGATGATGATAAATATTTGTATTTATTCCCACACATTTAGCGTTAAGCATAGCTTGCCATCAAAACTAAAACTATTTCATCCGGTCCGGAAACTCCAGCCTCATAAAAAAAGAAGACAAAAAGAAAGAACTCACAAATTTCGTAGCAGCTGGGATGATGAATTCTCGCTTTCCGATAATTAGGAGATTGCCCCCGTTTACAGTTTACTCATAAACCCCCCTCCACCCTCTCTCATACCGCTTAGTCCGTGACAAGCTTGCCCCATGGAAAGTCGACTGTAAATCATTAACCGGACAGCACTGTAGCATGCTAGGAAGGTCAGACTCCATCTAGGGTGTACAGGAATGAAAACCCCAGTGTGGAAGTACGTGAAACCATCTGTGTGAACTGCTGAACAAAATTTGGTGAACTGTTGGAACTGCTCTAGCGCTTAACATCGGCATAACAAAATAATAATATTATGTGTTTTATTTAGCGGCAGATCACGTGTCATGCTTAAACAAGACCAAAGGTTTCGACGGGATCCCAAAAATTCAATATCTGATTCAGACAACTGGGTCTTGTCTTAGCCAAATCAAGTGATCGCCAGACTCCTTGAACATTTTTACAATTACAATTCAGAAACAGATTAAGGCCAAATAGCTAGTCATCTGAGAAAACCAAGTTCAGATATGGATTCAGAATGTATATTTACCCCTATAAGTCATATCTGTTTTGACGAAAACTTCCTGCCACTTCTGACAATTTCCTGGTTTCGGCCGTACTCCAGAACTACTTGTCCGGCGAAAAAAGGAAGCTAAAAAACGAACTCAGGGTATCTTCTTTGCCCAATAATGAACATCAACTTCAAAAAAAAATTTAACTTATAACACATTTTCCGACTCCAGCCGGATTCCGGTCGAACTAAATTTCCGGGTAAAATATGATTGTCAAACACGGATTCAGCATCTCTTCTTACCCTTAAGTCGGTTATTTAATCAACTAGAAATAAAACTTCAGCTTCTAACAATTTTCCGGTTTTGGCCGGATTCGGGGGGAACTACATGTCCAGGTAGAAAATTTGTTCACATAAGTGTTCAGCATGTCTTCTTGCCCTGAATCGAACATCCAATCATCTCCAAATAAAACTTTTAATTTTAACAAACTTTCCGGTTTGGGCCGGATTCCGGGCGAACTACTTGTCCGTCGAGAAAATGGTTTTCACCATCGTCCTCAACATGTCTTCCTACCCTTAAATCGAACATTTAATCAACTTCAAATAAAACTTTTACTTTTCACAAACTTTCCGGTTTTGGCCGGATTCCGGGCGAACTACTTGTCCGATGACACAATGGTTTTCACCATCGTGTTGAACATTATACATAACTTCTTATCCCATAATCGACTATCAAATTAGCTGTTTCAAAATATTTTGTTTGCCCCTTAATTTGAACCCCCTCCCCCACCCCTAAATGTAGGGCTACAAAGCCCATCTACGAACTTGACTGGTCCGACGACCCAACGAATCCTCACACCAAGTTTCATCAAAATATCTCATTCCCTTGGAGAGTTATCGTGCTTACAGACGGACAGACGGACGGACAGACGGACAACTTTTGCGATGTCATAAGTATCCCTCCACTTACGTTTTGGGATCCCAAAAACGGCTTCGGCTTAAAAAGACTTGTTAATTAAGATGAAAATTTCGTGACGGATTAAACGGAAGCGGGAGTTGAAATGTAATTTGTCGTCTTCATGAGTTGTAGTGTAGTGTGCTTCATGAGTTTCATTCATTTTAATGAGTTTTACTTTTGTATTTTTTAAGTTTTCTTTGTTTCAGTTTTCGTTTGAGTCCAACTCTAATCGCGTGTTATTTTTATTTCATTTTATATAATTTTATTTTATTTGTTATCTAGAAATTTATTTGGGTTCTGGAAAGTTCTAACTGATTTCGTTATTTTAATTTTATCTTTTTTTTTGTATATCTGCGTTTACCATATGCTTCCTTGCTACAATAGTAAGTTACTAAAACGGTGCTACAATGGAAAAGTTGAGGCAGATGGTGAAACCGGATTTCCCGTCCATTCGCTTATCTTATACTTGAAATTTTGGGAAGAAGAATGTATCACCCGATCATGGAAGAAGAGCGGGTTAACACTACAATAGACTTGTTCGTCGTCGTCTTAGCAGTTTCTGTGTTTTACTCACTAGCGTATGGCGTGTCCTCTACAACGAGATTATTCCCGTTGACTTCTAACTTGAGTGACCAGGACTGATGATTCCGAAAACGATTTATCAACAGCGAATCCAAAAACGACTTATAAAGGAGAAACAGGCACCCTGATGTGAGCGCTCCTGCGGTAAAGATCGCTACTAATTGCATTTCCTTCCATGGAGTGAACAACCGCTGATGCACACGGTCTTTCGGGAAGCTACAGCCCCTCCTTTTCCAACCGACAATACAATATTCTGCTTCATATTTATTGCTGCTTTTGTTGGTCTCTTACGAGGGTAAATGATGTCGAATATGGTCATGCATCCGGAAATTTGTATTCTGCCGACATGACAAGTAATGGACATTTAGCTGCTGAGAATGTGTACACAGGTTCCGCCGCTTTTCATTACTACTACCAGGATTCCGCAATCCCGAGAAAGGTATGTGTTAATCAGTATCACGCAAAGAGAGATCACAATTCAAGATCTGCTGCGGAGGAGATGATAGTCGAAGAAAGAGCAGCGAGGGATGCTGGATTCGTCTGTTATAACTAGAGTAAAATAACACTGTCGATGGAGTAGCACCAAGACTTGAAAAAAGGCACACACATTAAAATAGTAGCGACACTAGCGATAGAGAACATTCCTACTGAAAGTAAATCAGTCGTGCGCCAGCGCTGGCTTCAACAACTCCATAATAAGAGCAACAAGACCAAAGGTGTCGATGGGATTCCAAAAATCTAAGATTTGATCCAGACTTGTCTTCGCCAGGCTAATCATCAGAGAAAACCAAGTTCAGATATTCTATCTACCTATCTATATCTCTATAAGCCATATCTATTTTGACGATATTGACCGAAACTTCCTGCTTTACTACTGCCAAATTTGGGGCTTCGCCCGAATTCCGAGCGAACTACTAGTCCAGCAAAAAAAGAAAAATTCAGAAACGAAGCCGGCGTATCTCCTTATCCCTATAAAGAAATCTAATCAACTTTAAATAAAATTTTGACTTAAAAAAAATGCGGGTACAACCGGATTCCGGACTAATTATATGTCCGGGTAAAAAATGATCATTATATGAGACTCAGCGTCTCTTCTTACCCCTAAATATATCATCTAATCAACTTCAGATAAAGCTTTTACTTTTAACATATGTTCTGGTTTTGACGGGATTACAGGCGAACTAGTTGTCCGGCGAGAAAATGGTTTGCACCATCGGGTTCAACATGTCTTCTTACCCATAAATCAAACATTTAATCAACTTTAAATGAAACTGTTACTTTTAACCAACTTTCCGGTTTTGGCCGGATTCCAGACGAACTGCTTGTCCGGCGACAAAATGATTTTTACCATCATGCTCAGCATGTCTTCTTACCCCTAAATCAAACATTTAATCAACTTCAAATGAAACTTTTACTTTTAACTTTCTTTTCTTCTGGACGAACTACTCGTCCAGCGAGAAAATGGTTTTCACCATCGTGCTCAGCATGTTTTCTTACCCCTAAATCAAACATTTAATCAACTTCAAATGAAACTTTTACTTTTAACAAACTTTCCGTTTTTTGCCGGATTCCGGACGAACTACTTGTCCGGCAAGAAAATGATTGTCACCATCGTGCTCAGCATGTCTTCTTACCCCATAATCGACTATCATATTAGCTGTTTAAAAATATTTTGTTTGTCCCTTAAATTGAACCCCCTCCCCCACTCCCAAATATAAAGCTACAGAGTCCATCTACGAACTCAACCTTACCCTTGACCCAAACAATCCTCCTACCAAGTTTCATCAAAATATCTCATTCCCTTCGAGAGTTATCGTGCTTACAGACGGACGGACGGACAGACGGACAACTTTTGCGATGTCATAGGTATCCCTCCACTTACGTTTTGGGATCCCAAAAACAAAAATATACAACCTCCCCTGTTTCCTCGATTTGTGCAGATCGCCTCATAGCTGGACAAGAAATTACTAAGCCCGCTAGTTTCTCCCACTTTTTTTCTCTTTTATTTTGTCTCGCTTTGAATATCCCTAGCGTAATGGGCAGCGCTCCGAGTAAGGCCCGGTCTGGAAAGCATAGGTCTTGACGATACTCCCTAGTGTTATTTTACTCTACAACCTACAACAAGACATGTGGCAATTTACATTTGTCACAAACGATAGGTACAAATCTTGAGGAACTTGTACCCCTTCAACCCTTTTCTCTGCACTGAACTACTTGGAGATTGTCCATCTCTTATTATGTGCCTGAAGACCAAGGCAAATTCAAAATGTATGCTTGGGGGCGTTTTGCGATAGGGGCAGTTTGCCATGGGGACCTTTCGTTATGCAAGTTTCGCAACGAGGACGTTTGGTCATGAGGAAGCTTTGCCGCGGGGACGTTTTGTCACGGGGACGTTTCGTCATGTGTACGTTTCATCCACAAGCCAGCTCTGAAACTCTTGTTTGGAACCGCACCAATTTGACATACTGCACATGCTACAGACAGTAGAGGAATGCAAGACCCCCCCCCCCCCCCACACAAAAAAAGCCTATCCACGGAGGGACCAAAATACAAGAAATAAATTGGCACTCTAGCCTCCAAAGACTCAGTACTCACCTAACAATTCTTGATAACTATCATTAAGACAACTTAAACCTACTTAGACCCTGTTTAAGCTCACCCCATTTACTCAGTTGCTTCGGGAGTCTGAATATTTGTTTACTCTTTGTAGTATGTCAGATTATGTAGGTAAACCCGTACAGTATATGTAATCCGTCTGTATTTGTGTAGCGATGACAACAAGCTAAATGTCAACACCAAACGTTATGATACATACAAATAAAACGTTTACGGTGCTCCATGGCATCCTCTACTCACCTAGATAAATAGTGGCACAGTTTAGTCTTTCATCAACCCTTGAACGACCTCCAAACAAAAACTTCCTCTTTTAAAGCCCTTAACTTTCAAAAGAAAGAAACCAAACGTTCCACATCTTCATCAATCTTTCCGCATAACGGGCAACAAAAAATATGCTTTAGGGTTTCTCTGTGATTTTACGTCGGACAGTGTAATTTTTGGTTAAATTGTGAAATAAGAGCAAAAAATAAAACTAATTTAACTCTTGCCGCAGTAAACTGATCAAAATGACACCGACCAAAGTTGATTAAAGGACAAGAAAGCTTATCTTGCATTTGCAGTAACCGAGGGGCAGATGCAAGTAATAAGCATCCTTCTTCCCTGACTGTTCGACCCGTTCTTTCTCAGATGCTTTTAATTTCCTGCGATGCATTCGATCTGTCATTACAACACTTGACACATTTTTTGCTTATACTACGATTCTTCCATCTCCCGCGGAATATGCCAAGCGCGTTCGCATTTGAGGGTTACATTTTTGGGGGGTAGATTGCTGTCGGTTCCCGGTATCCTGAAATCTAAGAACCCCAAATGCATCGTAGAAGTATGTAAATATGTTACTAAAGCGTTTAGACTCAGGAAAGAAAGTTTAGCTTAGTTTTGTACCATAATAGCTTTAGAGGTATAACAGTTTATTTGTGAAGTGACACATGTATTGAATCTTGCATGTCCTTTTGGCTAAACAAACGTCATTATTGTTATTATTATTATATAACTTTTCTCGAACGGGTATGCAATGCATATCTTCCTATGTCCCACAAAGAGTTATTTTATGACAATTACTTATGTGGAGTTTGTTACGACCTAGTATCAACCTCCAGAGACCCCCCCCCCCAAAGGTCTTGAGAAAGTACTTTCGTCGGGCGAAGCTCGGCGATTTCACTTGTTTGTTAGCGCGAAGCGCCGGCAAACAGAAGAAATACAATTTTGTATGCTTTTGTCAGGCGTCAGAATCGTCGGCACATCGGGTTCTTTTCATACATAAGGAATCCAGAAGAAATAATTTTGTTATGGTTTTGTCGGGCGTCGGTCGTCTCGTCGGCACATAGGGTTTTACTTACACTAAGAAATAAAATTTTGCAAGCTTTGAAGGCCGCACCCGGGAAGTTCAAGTCTCATCGGCACAAGGGCTATTTTTCCACGTAAGAAATCAAGTTAGGTACAGTCTAGTCGAGCAAAAGACAGAAAAATAAAATGCTTGATGGTTTTGTCAGGCGTCGGTATTCTCGTCGGCACATCAGGTTCTTTTTGCACGTACAAAAATCATATTCTGTAAATTTGTATAGGGCGCATGCCGAAAGTTCAAGTCTCGTCGGTACATAGGCTTCTATTTACACGTAAGAAATAACGTTCTTCACAGTCTTGTCGGGCAAAACACAGATCAAATCGAATTCTGAATGCTTTTGAAAATTCTGCAAACATTTGTCTGGCGCAAATTTTTCCAGAAAACAATATAGATTTAAAAAATTTCGCCGTCGTTGCTTAGTTCATCTTGTTCTGGGTGCAGTCGTTGGAAGCTTCACTTTTTAGCGAAAGTTGAAAAGAAAAGCAGAATATATGAATTTAAATATATCAATTTACATCTAGGAACAATTTCAACTGATTCATTACAGTTAGTTTTACACAAAATTTAGCCTACGGTGCATTTTGTAGTATTCTCTATTTAGAAGAACGTGTATCATTTAGTTTTCGTTTTACGATAGAAATTCTTGGGGTTTGAAACACGTTAAGATAACACGTTACTATAGCCAGATTTTACCGGAAAAAAGGCAGATTTGAAAAATTTCGCCTGCAGCGCTTGGTTTAACTTGTCTTGGTACAGTTGTTGGAAGCTTCGCTTCTTAGTGAAAGCTAAAATGAAAAGCCAAATATGTGAACTTTAATATACGAAATTACAGGAAATTTCACCTGCGGTGCATTTTGTAGTATTCTTTATTTGGAAGAACGGTGTTTCATTTAGTTGGCGTTTTAGGATTGATATCCGTGAGTATCTGAAACAGCGGCGTTTAGTTTAACTTGTTCTTGGTATAGTCGTTGGAAGCTTCGCTTCTTAGCCAAAGTTAAAATGAAAAGCCAAATATGTGAACTTTAATATACGAAATTACAGTTTTACCCCGGTTCTATTCTGTGCTGGCGGGATATGCAACATTCTACTAATCCTACTATCCCTTGCTTACCAAGGCTAGTTATTCAGCATTGATCACTGTCTTTGTTCTGGAATTATATTGAACGTGTCCGAAAGCTTTTTGGTACTGTAAATGCTGCATTAATGCTGCGTTTTCTTCGTCTTCTTTTTTCGAAAGCTGTTACCTTTTTTTCTTCTCTGACATTTCTAGAATACCAAAATTCAAGTCAGGAAGAAGAAAAAAAAAAAGAATTAGCTGACAAAATGGATCAGCGACTGATATCCAACCTTCTTATCTTTCCTTTCTTCGTTGGCCATGATCGCCAGTTGTCTTAGAATTTGGAATGTTTTGTCGGTTGTCTTTTTGATTCTGTTATGTCTGCCGCCGAAAACACTGAGAGAATCGCCTTACTCCCCAGTTTCTTCTTGAAGATCACCATTCTTGCTGAGTTTCTTGATGAATTTTATGCTGAATTAATTCTGCATTAATTGAGCGAAAATTTAAGTCCGAAAGCAAAATTCTGCATAAAATGCTGAATTAATTCAGCATTTTCGTTCGTTTCGGAGCTTTCGGACACGCTCATTGTTTCTCCAACGGCAACATGTGGGGTTTGTTATTGTTTACTTTTTACTTCCACGACAGTAGTCATTTTAGTAGATCTATAGTAGGTTTTCATGACCGCTAGATGACATCTGAATCGCCGAAAAAGGAAAATACTATATTGGTAGAAAATGAAGTGCTTGGATCCCAATAGTAGTCATTTTAGTGGGTCTACAGTAGGCTCGGGTTGCTACTTTACTAAAATAGCATTCCCTACCCCATTTGAGAAAAAGTACAACAAAAGAAGAATAAGACCTACCTATAGAAATATTCTGTTCGAGAAAGTTATCATAGTTAACACACCTCCATCTCGGTTCATATCGGTATAAAAACCTCGATGTCTGAAGTTAACCTTTTAGTATCTTCATAGCCACAGGCAGGGGCGTCACTAGCCTTTTACCTTTGGGTGGGGGACGTCCGGTTTGTGCCGACGGACTAAAAATTGTGCCAACAAAAAACGCCGTTGACGCTTCGCGGCAACGGCGTACATTTCCCGCCAGCACAGAACAGAACCGGGCTAAAACTAACTGTAATGCACCAACTGAGATTATTCCTGTGATGTAATTTCGTATTTTAAGTTCATACATTTGGCTTTTCATTTTATCTTTCGCTAAAAGTGAAGCTTCCAACGACTGTATCAAGACAAGAACAAGTAAACTAAGCGCCGTAGGCAAATTATTTTAAATCTGCCGTTTTTCCGGAAATATTTAGCTATACCTACCATACAAGTTCTAGCTTTTAACGTGTTTCAGACCCCCACGAATTTCAATCCTAAAACACCAGCTAAATGAAACACTGTTCTTCCAAATAAAGAATACTACAAAATGTGGCGCAGGCGAAATTTTTCTGTAAACTAACTGTAATGCATCAGCTGAGATTTTTCCTTTGGTATATTTTGGTATATTAAAGTTCACATATTCGGCATTCCATTTTAGCTTTCGCTAAAAAGCGAAGCTTCCGACGACTGTACTAAGACAAGTTAAAGCAAGCGCCGCCGGCTAAATCTTTGTAATCTACCATTTTTCAGGAAAAATTTTGCTATAGTACGTGCAATTTCCGGCTTTTTAACGTGTTTCAAACCCCAAGAATTTCTGTCAAACGAAAACTCAATGATGCACCGTTCTTCCAAATAGAGAATACTAAAAAATGCGCCACAGGCAAAATTTTGGGTAAAACTAACTGTAGTGCATCAGTTGAGATTGTTCCTTTAATGTAAAGTTATCTATTTAAATTCACATATTCGGCTTTTCGTTTCAACTTTCGCTAAAAAGCGAAGCTTCCAACGACAGTACCCAGAACAAGTTGAACTAAGCAACACCGGCCGGAAAAATTTGCGCCCGACAAATGTTTGCAGAATTTGATTTCTTACGTGTTAAAAAGGCCCGATGCTCCGACAAGAACCGACGTCCGACAAAAGCATCCAGAATTCGATTTCTTTGTGTTTTGCCCGACAAGACAGTAAAGAACTTTATTTTTTACGTTGTGCGATGAGACTTGAAACTTTCGCATGCGCCCGATACAAATTTACTGAATTTGATTTTTTTTTATTTTTTTTAAAGAACCTGATGTGCCGACGAGAATATCGAGGCACGACAAAAGCATACGAAATTCGATTCCATTTCTTGCGTATAAAAAGAAACCCGTGTGCCAACGAATCAATAGACGCCCGACAAAAACATAAAGAATTTATTTCTTCCGGATTTCTTATGTATAAAAAGAGCCCGATGTGCCGACGCGACCACCGAGGAATGACAAAAGCATGCAGAATTCAATTTCTTCAGTGTTTTGCTCGACAAATGTTTGCAGGATTTCATTTCTTGCGTATAAAAGGAACCAGATGTGCCGACGAGTCGACCGACACCTGACAAAAGCATACAAAATTGTATTTCTTCTGTGTTTACCGGCGCTTCGCGCTGACAAACAGGTGAACTTTCGCCGGGCTTCACCCGACGAAAGTACTTTCTCAAGACCTTTGGGGGGGGGAGTCCCCCCTCCCCCCCCATAGTGATGCCCCTGGCCACAGGCAGGACAATGATACTAGCAAGTTGTGTGATTCAACAGGATAAAAAGTCCTTATTCGACTCCAATCTGTGATATGATGTAATTTAAGGTAATTGAGGGATCACGGCCGCAATCTGATGAAACTTTCAAGAACACAACTCACCAGTAACGGACGTGAAGATCGATAAACAGATGACTAGACGGTTATGGTAACGTACCATTCTGGAAGTCCTCACATTTGGCCTCCTTGTTCGAAAAAACTGAAAAAAACATGAAGGGTCTTAGTACGGAAATACCATAAAAATAAGACAAATGTGTTCTAGCCATTTGACTCGTACATTCCATATTCTAACAAAGCAGCTGTCAGTTCTAATCATCTTTGAACTCTCCAAGACTTGGATTGCTGATTTTTCCAAAGGCAATTCAGTTGGGACTTCAGACCTCACCAAAAAAAACTTCCAAGGCCATTGATACCGGTGACTCCCGAATTTCTAAAATGCCGGGATTCCACGGCCACTCGTGATATCTCATTTGGAAGAACGAAGCGGATAAATATAATCAGAAAATAAGGAAGCATTTCTATTTTCAATCAAGTCTCGACAAAATATGTCGCAATCAAACCCTTTATGAATAAATACTAACCTCCAAAAGAGATTTACTGAGAAGCCAAACAAAGAATCTCAGAAATTCTGGGAAATTCCGGAAACTACAGTTAGAAGACGTCAACAATCCATAAGAAAACGGATTAATCACAATGTAATAACTTTTCCAGGTACACGGCTCACTTGTTTATTCTTACCGGAAAAAAGGGTGAGACGGAGCTTTCAGAGTTTTGTACCACTAACTAAGATGGACCCATTGGCTGCAAAACGGTCTTAGTGATACTGCACACTCTTCAATCTTCTCATACCATACTTTGTTTTCGCCCTTCTTCTTTAGTGTATCGCACATGTTTTTTTCGAGTGACTTACCATCCGCCCTTGTTGAACCAATAATAACATTGAACAACTTCCAATACACCGAAAATACAATTACTTTTATTCTGTTTTCAATTTGTGGTACGAGAGTCCTTCCTAGTCCTCCGATTTCATCTTATTACTAGAAGATGGTAAGGGTCTAACGCGGTTTTTACGGAAAATGTTAACCTCTGGCCGGATTGATGAATATGAAATTACATTTTGGAAAGCTTCGTAGAACTCTTTCCTGCGGACAAAAAGGGTGGTTTCCGCTTGTTGTCAAGCCAGAGTCTACAATGTGTGAAATAAAGTGGAATTGTATAGCTTTCGTCAGAGAGTACTATCTATAGTCATACAGCCAAGCTTTCGTTTCTTCAAACCATGTTTCTGCTTTCGAGTGGAAAACTCAGTTCTAGCAGGCAAGCAAACAGGTACCAGTTTCAAACTAAAGACTGACTAAAATCTATAAGTGCTTAATATATGTGGCAATTCCTTGGCCCCACAGCCAATATATCTTCTTTGAATGATAAACAAAATAATTAGCAGAATACAAAAAAGGGTAATTTCCCACGGGTCCGAAAGTGCTGCTATCTATTGTTTCTACCCATTCCTGTTCGTTACTTCTGCTGAGTTTATCATTCCATTGTTTTTTACCTGGGATTGAGGCAGGAAAATCGGATGTACTTCTTAATTCTTATTTATTTTGTAATTATTTATTTAATTCAGCCGTAGCCATATACATAGAGGAAAAACACAGATTATCACTAGCCTAAATATCACACAAAACCACATATGTATACAAAATTAACGAACCACAACTTCGTCACTCAATTTTTATGGCACTAGCCCTTCGGCCAAGTGCCATATAGCGATTGTAATTTCTGTCCGTCAGTCGGTCCCGGTTTTGCTAGTTTGGGCACTTCCAGATAAGCTAGGACGATGAAACATGGCAGACATATCAGGGACTGGACCAGATTAAATTAGAAACAGTCGCTTTCCTGATCCGACCATCTGGAGAGGAGTTGAGGGAGGGGGAATCCAGAAAAATTAGGAAAAATGAGATATTTTTAGCTTACGAACGGGTGATCGGATCTTAATGAAACTTGATATATGGAAGAACCTCTTGTCTCAGACGCTACATTTTAAATCCAGACCGGATCCGGTGACATTGGGGGGGAGTTGGAGGGGGAACCGGAAATCTTGGAAAACACTTAGTCAGGACAGATCCGGATGAAACTCGGTGGAAGGAACAAGCACAAGTCCTAGATACGTGACTGATATAACCGGAACGGATCCGCTCACTTTGGGGTAGTTGGGGGGGGGGTCCGAATTTCTAGTGATCCCGCGAGTTCGGTGCTTCCTGATGTGCTGGGACGATGGAAATTGGCAGGCATGTCAGGGACCCCACCAGATTAAATAGGAAATAATCATTTCCCCGATCCGACCATCTGGGGGGGGGGAGGGAGGGTGAGCCAGAATTTTAGGTATTTTTCACTTGCGAACGAGTGGTCGGATCTTGATGAAAGTTGATATTTAGGATGACCTTGTGTCTCAGACGTCCCACTTTAAATCCGGACCGGACCCGATGACACTGGGGCGAGTTGGAGGAGGGAACCGGAAATCTTGAGAAACGCTTAGAATGGAGGGATCGGGATGAAACTTGGTGGGAAGAACAAGCAAACGTCCTAGATACGTCATTGAGATAACCGAACCGGATCTGGGCACTGTGGTGGAGTTGGGGGGGGGGGGGGGGGGGGTCCGGATTTCTAGCGATCCCGCGAGTTCGTCATACTTCCTGATGTGCTAGGGCGATGAAACTTCGCAGGTATGTCAGGGATCCGAACAGATTGATTTGAGAACAGCCGTTTCCCCGATCCGACCATCGTGGGGGGAGTGGATGTATGGGGAGTTCCGAATCTAGTGGCCTGCATAACTTTTGAAGGGGTGATCGGATTTGAATGAAACTTGTCTGGTGGAAAGAGCAATCGCCTTGAATGTTCAGTGTCAAGTCCGGATCGGGTTCGACACCTGTGGGCGATGGGGGAGGGGACCGGAAAATCAACACCCGCTTAAAGTAGAGGGATTTTGACGGAACTTAATGCAGAGATCAAGCATTAGGACTAGATACGAAATTGACGGATCCAGATGGTTTCGGGGCTCTGTGGGGGAGTTGGAGTGGGTTGCCTGGAATTCTGGTAGTCGCGAGTTAGAATAGTTCCAGATGTACTAAGACAACCAAACTTTACAGGCATATTAGCGAACCGACTTAATTGACTTAAAAACCTGACACAACATACCCCTGGAGACTTCCGTTCCTAGATCCGAGCATTCTGGGGGAACGAGGGATGAGAAATATGGAAATTGACTTCTGTAAATTGCGAACGAGTGGTCTGATTAGAGTGACACTTAATGGGTAATAAGAATCGATGGCCTCGATATGTAAAACATGCGTTCGAACTACATGCGACCACGGTTGGGGGAATTGGGGGGGGGGGGGGGTAAACTTGCAGATAGGTTATGCTCCAATTTTAGTACAACTTGATAGACAGGAAGAAGGAACTACGACGTATATGTTTTCTAGTCCTCTTCGGCCACAGCCGAGGGAGTTGGAGGGAGATTGCCGGAAACTTTGAGGCTCGCGTAGGGGTCAAACGAGTGCATCATTTTAAACGAAATTGGAACGTACAGATAGCATATACCCTAGATGACATATTTTGGGCCGGAACCGGATCCGACAACGTTGGTGAGGGGGGGGGGGTATCGGAATTTCCAAAAATGCTCAGATTCGAGTGAAACTTAATAAATGATTATAAAAGAAGATGCTTAGATGATCCATTTCTGAGTCCAAACTATATTCGGCCACGGTAGGGGGAGATGGAGGGAGTACCGGAAATTGTGTAGCACGGCTAGGGATCAAACGAGTGGATTTATTGGGCTGAAACTTGGAAGTTTGAACAGTCATGTGCATTTGCTACAGATAATCGAGACGATGCCGGAACTCCTCAGAAGTGAGTGAAACTAAATATCCTATTTCTATTTCCGAACCGTATTTTGTGTCGTTCTCGTCTACTTTCTTGTACTGCCTAACATGTGACATATGAGCTTGTAGCTCTTGTTTCCACAAGGGCAGTGGAAGTTGAAAATTTGGATCGGTAAAAATTTAGATCCAGCTGTTTTTCTCTGACCTCAAAAGGCGGCTTTTTAGCAACAATACTGCTTTACGTTTTAGTTCGTGAAACGAAAGCATACGATTCTTTGCGAACATCCCCAAGGTACTACACCGGTGCGGGAGTCGGTGAAGTTTCTCTAACAGTTATTTTAAGTGACGCGGGTCACATTTATAGCACCAGCAGTGAAATTCGTAGAAAGAGCAAAACAGTAAAACTGAAAACAAAAAGTACGAAACAGCCTATCACGGATAATCGCAGAACAGAACTGAAATTTTCTAGCAACTACATTTCCTCGCACACACAGACTTCTTGTTAAATTACGCAAATATCCCGTAGATCAGGCGTAAACCAGAAACCAAGGTATTTAAACTCTTCAGCAAATTTCAGGTGTGGCGAACACAGCAACATAGGAGGAACTATTTTGATTTTCAACTCTGGTGGTGTAAATGACGCATTCCAAAATCAACGAACCACAAGTTCATCACTCCATGTTTTCCACAAAGGCAGTAGAACTTGAAGGCGGTAAGAATCTAGAGAATTTCTGTAACAATTATTGTAAGTGATGCGGGTCACATTTAGCACCAGCTAAAGTGAAACGCCATTTCACCAGCAGAGAAATTCGTACAAAGAGCAACACAGTAAAACTGAAAACAAAAAGTACGAAACAGCCTATCATGGATAATTGCAGAACAGAACTGAAATCTCTTGCAACTCCATTTCCTCGCACACACAGACTTTTTGTTAAATGACGCAAACGACTGAGATCCCGCAGATCAGGCGTAAACTAGAAACCAAGGTATTTAAACTCTTCAACAAATTTCAGGCGTGACGAATACAGCAACAAAGGAGAAACTATTTTGATTTTCAACTTTGGTGCGGTATAAATGCCGCATTTCGTTTTTCCTGTGTTAAAGACAATATCTCTCTCCAGTGCAAATTTCTCACATACTCGAAGTAGGAGGTTCAAAGCATTAACACTCGGAGCCATGAGGACAAGATCATCGCATAACTCAAATTATTAAAACACTTATCACTAATGAAACAACTAACTGACATGGAGCAAAGCCAACTATTTAGATCATCAACAGAAGGATTATACAGAAAAGGGGTAAAATACCGCCCTGCCTGCCACCATTCTGCCCCCATATCCCTCGCACATCATCTTAAAGGGATAACTAGCTGATCAAGAAAAATCACCGAAAATCACGGTTTTCTATTTCTTTTGTAATGAATGGTCAGCTTGGCTTCAAACCTTACATTCATTCTGTACACGAAACGGGCTACTACGATTAGTACCCCACTTAACTTTAAACGTTTGTCGTCGAAATCACACTTCAAGTAACAAAATATTCAGGGTTGGTAATCAAAAGTAACTTCGTACACCCTGGAAAGTAACCCAAAAGTATCTCAAATTAACCCAATGTAACCTAATGTAACCCAAAGTAACCCAATGTAACCCAATGCAACCCAAAGTAACCCAATGTAACCAAAAGTAACCCAAAGTATCGTGAAGTAACTCGTACACCCTGGTTCTTGGTGACCAACCCTGGCGAAATATACGGAGCGGGAACACCTCTTTTAAGCAACTCCAACAACAGTTTGTTTGTGATTAACCCGATCAAATGATTTACTCGCATCAATAAAGCAGACAAAACCACCGATTCATGATAAAAACACAGAATTCTGTCGATGAACGGGGCTCCAACCCAAACTGATATTCGACGTCGCCAAATAAGGTTCAATTTTGGACAGAATACATCGTTCATTTTTTTTGAGAAAGCGCTAGCTAACGCAATAGGCCGATCATTCGAAGAGGGCGACATATTACCATTTTTTACTTTATGAATGGGAACAAGAACTATTCTTGTTAACGAATCAGGCAACATACTGTGGGATATCATTGAATGAACAAAGCCGGCAAAAAACTACTTAGATGTCTCATCGCATATTTTAAATGACAAGCAGACAAACCGTCCAGTCCAGGGCCACAATTGTTCATTCGCAAAATTGCTTTCAGAACCACCTCGACTATTATAGGTTCAAATTCAAACGGCAAAATGAGGCAAATATCATGGACACCGGTCAAAGAGGGCGGCACCAAATTGCACCGAGCTTTAAACGAAGTACTCCAAAGGGCCGCAATGTTATCTCCACCAGACACACCGTCCAAAGAAAGCGGCCACGAAGCAGACTGTGAGCCATTCATTCGTTTTATAAGCGACCAAAATTGATGTTTTCCAACCGAAAAATAAGACGCCCGGCATTCAGCCCGGATAGCACATTCTTTAACTCTACACCACTTCAAAGTTTGTATGGCACTTGAGCTTACTCAAGTGCCATATAGCGATCGTAATGTCTGCCTGTCTGTCGGTCTGTCCGCATTGCTATAGTTTGCGCACTTCCACATGACCTAGGACGATAAAACTTGGCACGCATATCTGGGAACCAATCGGATTAACTTGGAAATAATCACTTCCCCAATCCGACCATCAATGGGGGAGTATTAACATGGGGATCTGGAAATTAGTAACATTCCTAACTTTGTAACGGATAATCGGGCTTGCATTAAACTTGACAGGTATCAAGAACAATTGTTTTGGATGTTCATTGTCAAATTCGGATCGGATCCGATAACTGGGGGGGGGGGGCTGGAGGGGGACACCCGAAATCTCTTGACACGCTTTTTCTAAATTCGTCAAACTCCTACCCCTTTCTTCGCACTAGTATAGCTCTGCGCATGGATGAGTCATTCTTTCATCACACTAGTATAGCTCTGCTCGTGGCTGAGTCATTCTTTGCTTAAATTCGTTCGGAGAGAGGTAGAACAATCGAAGGTCGAAGGGGTTTGGAATAATATGGCTAAGTGTCAGCGGCTTCTCTGGCCAAACAAAGCTACCAGGGTATATACATTTCTGAAACGCTAGATGGCCTCTAAGCGATCTTACGCGCAGTTCTGAGTTCTGACACGCCAGAACTCTTCCCTATTCGTTGCAACGCAATTACCGTACTACGTTTTCTTGCACGAAATACTGGTGTGCTGTACGTCTATTGTGTTATTTGTGTTTGATGGCAAAGCCTTTGTTCGAACAAGCAAGCAGTTAAACCAAGTAGCCTAATAATCAATCATTGTAGAGAGATATTGTCAAGCTGAAATACAGTGGAGTTGTAAATTCGACAAGATTGGCTTAGAAATCGCCACTTTCCAAATCCGACCATTCCTTAAAGTAAAAACTCATGACCGCAAATTAAGAAAAATACTTTTAAGCAAAAATATGCATTTTCATGATCCTCATGAGCCCATTACCATTTTTGCCTCAAGGGTTTTGCTTACAAATGAGGTTCTAGCTCCCTTAAAGTGCGCATCTTCACCGCAAGGTCGAAAAGTACTTTTTATCAAACGATACATCTCAACCCATGATCATTTGTGCCACAAGGGTTCTACTTTTGACCAAACTGTATATCTCAATGATCCCTAAGAACCTGCAATCGTTTTTGCCTCAAGGGTTTTGCTTACAGATGCATTTCTAGCGCCTTTAAAACGGGAAATTATGCAGCAGCAATTCAAAGAAGAAAGGTACTTGAATGTCAAAACCATATTGGAGACCATTGAACCGCCCGACGAAGAAGAGGAGTTCTAGGAATGCCTTTTACAGTACTTTTTACTTACTAGTGTATGATAAAATAATATTCGACTCTGTACAAAACTCCCAACGAAGAAGAGGAGTTCTAGAAATTCCTTTTACAGTACTTTTTACTTACTAGTGTATAATAAAATAATATTCGACTCGGTACAAAATTCCCAAAGAAAAAACTTCCGCCAACATTTTGCTTATTCTTGCAAGTGCCATATGAGCTTTCAGCTCTTGTTTGAATTGCGATCTCGATGCTTTCATTAGCTCAACTGCTTGCCCAAGCAGCGGTCTACCTAGCTAGCACTTGATTCTTCATATACAGGCTTAACAATCGAGTTCCAACCCGAAATATTACGGCCCTATTTACGCTTAGGTATTCCCGGGACACAGTTCAAGGCAAACACCGACAGAGCATAGCATACCAACAAATACAAACTATTAATTTCAGAAATGTGCGACGGTTCAGTACACTGATGGTTATTACACAGAGATATAGTGCCTAGATAGAGTGCCTAGCTGTGCAGTGCTAGCTCCCAGCTTAACCCCAACGGCATCAGAATAATCCGCCAAATTTTGTAAAGACGCTGCGGACCAATCAAGCACAGGCGTGAAATGACACCTGCAGTCGAGACAGAAAAGTTTGGTCAGATCCCACAACATTATACAGAACTTACGACTCTGACAAACTAGAATTAATTTCTTGTGACACTAAGACATGGTCTAGCCAAGAAATAACTGGGTTACCGCGATAAATTGCCATGTAAGTAAAGGTGAAGTTGAACTTTAAAAGTTCTCTCGTTGCTAAGGAAATCGGGGCTATCCTTTGCTGGTGTGGTGTGTGGGGGGGGGGGGGGGAATTCCGGTGATCAAAATTTAATGTACTTCCAGATGTGCTATATGAAGATGACTTGGCTTGAACATTAGAGACTTGACAACATTGGGTTAGAAATTGTCGCTTTCCAGATCCCACCATCCCCTAAAGTACTCATCTTAACCGCAAAGTGCAAAACATACTTTGAAGCAAAATTTTCATTTTCATGAACACCCTGAGTCCATGATCATTTTTGCGTCAAGGTTTTTGCTTAGAAATGGTTTCTAGCACCCTTAAAGTGTGCATCTTAACCGAAAAGTAAACCAAAAAACTTTTGACCAAACTCTATATATTCATGATCCTAAAGGGCATGATCGAGGATCATTTTTCGCTCGAGGGTTTTACAGATGAATTTCTATCGCCGTTTAAGTGCGCATCATAACAACCAAGTGCGAAAATAAAACACTTTTTGCCAAACGATACATTCTCGTGATTTCCAACGGTCCATCATCATTCTTATCTCAAGGGTTTTGCTTGTACGCAGCCTTGCAAGTGCCACATGAGCTTCTAGCTCTGTTTTTTTCTAACGCTAAGGGATAGTCTTTGATCATGCTAAAGTTTCGAGGGGTTGAAAACTTTAGTGGTAGGGTACACACCCAAACAAAACAAAATAATTGTGATAATTGTGAAACTATTTGGTTCCGGTATTTTTGATGATAAGAACAATCTGGTTCCATGTCTATCACGGGGAGAGGGACTTGATAAGTAAGAACCGGTTGCTGAAGTACTGCCATTTTCGTGAGGTGCTAAAATGTTAAAAGTTGATATTCTGCCAGTGTAACTTAGAATTAAGTGCTAACGCAACGGATACAAATGATTATGTAAAATAATGACATGATTTCGCACTAGTTAGTAGAATCCGTGGTATTTATATCCTAGCAAGCTACGGATAAATTTTACTTTATTTTTTTTTTATTACGCTAAAAAGCGGGTCAGAAATAAATAAACAAATAAATAATACCAACGAGGTCATCTAAGATCATGTTCCAAGTTTTCACCAGTCACGATGTCTACATTTGAAAAAGATAAAGTTCAACTGGCTGCAAAGTCAATTTAGTCCCTATTTCCGATATTCTGCTTTTATATCGCTAAAGGATAGCCATGTGATTACTGACTGTGTCATCAGTTCAGAAAAAAAATCTTCTTGGAGCATACCAATTTAAAACCTCGATGGGTTGACAACTTCAGTATTTAACAGATAGCGAAGAAACAAACCAAAATGTTGCCCTCGCTACACTTAAGTCGGCGAAGCTGAACAGAAGTTGCTGCACACTTCCAGCAATACTCCAGGCAAGGTAAGTCTAGTTTCGGTTGAGTCTTTGGATTCTTGTCAAGAATTTTGTTTGTCTTTTTCTACTCTTTCCTTTTGTTTTTGTTTAATTTTTGGCGGACACTAGAAACTAAGGCGTGACCTTTCGGCAGTGCATATTGTTCAAAATTGCGTAAGCTTCTTGTTCTTCTTGGTGACAAACTAGTTTGTCAAAAGACCTAAAAATCTACATCCTAGTTTCAAATTTTTTTTCAGGAAACAACTGATCCTAGATAAAGTTTCTCCGAACATGGGCTGCTCCGAGTAGCCTACTATTTCCCTCTTTGTTTGCCCACTTTCAAATGTACATCAAGAAAAACAAAACTGAAAAATAAACAAATACTAAATTTTCTTCTTTCTTATTTACTAACTTCGTATTCTTATTTTATTTTGGCTCCGAGATCACGACGCATCTTCTTCTTTTCTCTGTGAGTGAAATTTGTGTCTCTTTCTGTTACACGATTTCATGTAATTATTTTTCAATTTATTTTGTTGTGTCTGATAGTATAAGATAAGATATGATTTAATTGCCGAAAAAAGGCAAACGGCCATGGCAAAAAAATAAAAATAAAAAAATCTAGTAATCTGCTCTACGCATAATTTTAGGTGTTGAAAAGTGATCCTGAGGAATCTTGCCTATATTGTTCCCTATCCTTCCCTATCCTTTTTAATCTACCATGGATTGATTCTTGTTTTTGTCTGTTATAATGAAATTATTTTACTAAGAAATAGTAAGAAAACTAAGACTAAATACAAAGTACTACTAAAACTAAATACTAAGAAAACGCACCATTCAGTCGCCACTATAGTGCGTTTTCATTTACCACTCAGTCTGCGGGATATAAAAATAATAAAACAATTAATTAGTCATAACTGATACTATAAGCAAATCCAATCATTCAATCGATCATAGACATGAAGCCTTACGGGGTACCATCCCTTCCAAGCTTCTTATCAATTTCTGTAAGTTCCCACAATCAAATCACCATCACGGTCAATCAGGTTGACACAATCTCTTTAGCGGAAGTTCACGATATTGACGTTTGTCCTGACATCAGGGCGATACAGCAGATAAGTGACACGGTCAAGAAAATACAATTACTGATCACGAACATCACGATTGACACGTGATCTAATCGTAAGAAGGAAATATCTCACGAACAGTTCTAGATGCACCAGCCAATTCCTAATGTCATTGATCTGACAACGACATGTGACTAATGAGATAGGAAACAGATTGAGCCAGTGAAAGAACCGCAGCAACAGCGATAGGTCAAGGTGGCTACGATCTGCTATTTCTGAGCGTGAACTAATAATCTCCAGCAGTTTGGATAATCTGTCATACAAAATTTCTTTACCTCTTTTTCCTTTTTTTTTTTGAAAATATGTTAGATAAAATTTATGCCGTTATTTATTGAATAATTTCAAGTTAAAAGGTGGTTAGAAGATACAGCCACCCACAGGATTTTTGTCTTTTATGTGGTTGTTGAGTTTTTGTACAATGTAGTTGTGTTTTTTTGGTGAAGTAAAAATATCTGAATCTGAATCTGAATCTGAATCTGAAAATATTCAGCTTTTCTTGCGGAAATCAAGTTTACCAGACTTGATCCGCAACTGATTTTTAGTGGAATGTTCATTGATGAAGAAACCTATTCCAAACTGCCAAAACTACAGTTCCTCAGTTTTTTTGTATAGCGGCCGCCCTTCTGTGAGGGGGGGGGGGGGGCAGAGGTAGACCTATCTTTGCCTTGGTTGTAGAGGAGAATGAGGCCACGCACATATTTGAGCGATAAATTTGTCATGGGTGTATGGTCTGGTAATATTCTTAAATCCATAGACCTCGGCGTGGAAGCTATATATACATATTGACGACAATATATATTGAAGATACACTGTCTTTATATTAAGTTCCTTATATTTGTCTTATATTATACAAATATAAAGAACTTAAACTTCCTACAGGCATATAGCCTAAATCGGGGAAAGGCGTCTCCGTTTGTTTTGTTTCACATGTTCTGTTTCTCGAAAAAAAACCTGTTAATTAATTAATATAATCAATAATAATTAAAATTCAATCAGAACAGTTAATACCGCTGATATCTTCAAATGAGCTCAACCGTCGCGGAGCTTAACCAACTTAAAACAATAACCAGGTGTTGTTTAACTTCACACCGACTTGACTGCCGAATGCTAATTGTCTTTATGCTAAATGACACAAATATCCACCCTAACCTAGCTCACACTGTAGGCAATCGTAGCTATTACCACAGGAATAACTTCCGCTTGACTATTTCCTTATCTATTGTTCACCGTTCCTAACTTAAATACACTGGAGGGCCACTGAAACACCGTATTCCAGTTGCTCGAATAACTACAGGTACATTGGACCCCCGGTAAAACTTTCTGTGATGCTTTCATCTCCGTTTCTGTATCTGCATTATATGTTTACACATCGGAGATCCATTATATGGGATCCCTGGAATATTCGCGCGTCGTGAAGCGTGAGTGGACATCGAAGGGGAACCGAAAACTTTGGATTAATGCGATAGGAACCTTGGAGGTTTAGGAATTTAGGTACTTTAAGCAGGGCTAAAATCGTGGTTGAAATATGTCGGAAGTTTGGAACACGATCGTGATGAGGGAGATAAAAGAAGCCAGAGACCAAGGACCATTAAGACGAGTACAACTGAAAGAAAGAGAAATACGTAGTGTGCCAAAGCCAAATGGCATTCCTCCATTATTTTGTCTCTTTACAGCCTTGTGGTGGGTTTACACTTTGCGTAAAATCCGGGCGTATATGAAATACGAGCGTATTTTACGGACGTATTTGAGATAGAACAGATTTCTAGCAATACGGACGTACTTATATACGAAACAGACCGATATCTCAAACACGTCCGTATTGCTAGAGATTTTTTCAAGCCCAAAAACTTGCGTAAGTTACGCTTGGATTTCAAAATACGCTCGGATTTACGCTTATGTAAACGTAGCATTAATCAAAACCTGCAGGGTTTCTACAAGCACGGTACCGCTGTCTCCGAGCACCTTCGCCCACCTATTTTGGTCAACGAATGCTTTTAACATGCACAAATAGAACAACAGCTGAAAGCTCATCTGTCACGTGTAAGAACAGTTTGTATTTTTGTCAGATGCTGTTCGCAGTTGTCAAGGCTGGATCTCTCTGTCAATATTTCTTTTGTCAGAAGACGGACTTGACCTGGTAAATTTGAAACGGTTATTCCACGCATTGACGACTATTTCAGAATATAAGTTTTGTCGTACTGTGGTTCCGATTCGCGGATAGCTCAATCGATGGTAGAAGCAAATACTCTAGCTATGATAATTCTGTGCCCGAACTGGATCTGACCAAAGTAGTTGGAAGGGTTTTCACGAGATTTCCGGTGGACCCTTCGACAGACATGACGATCGCTATATGGCACTTGAATATGCGCAAGTGCCATACAAAATTAATGCTCATTTTCTCTACGTGAAAATGCAAAAATTATACCCTATCCTGGCTCATAACATAATAGTGCTATTCTCACGCTATGAACTTCCGTAGTCGGGATATTTCAATCATATTTCTCTGAGCATGAGATACTATTTATGAAAACAAGTTTTTTTCTGCGGTCTTTTATATCAAGGTTGTATGTCGAAATCAGGGTGAGGAGTAAGGAAAAAACACTAGATCGGTTCTTCACTTAGCTTTTCTGCCACACAGTAAGAAAATCGGAGTCTCGGGAATACTTCTAACATGTTAATATTATACTTAGTGTTTTAAAATATCGATTGTGAGGTCAGCTGACCTGCTTATTATTTATTTTCCAGCAAGATTGATAATACAGATGGGAATCCGGTAAAATTGGAAATTTAATATACCACGTGTTGTCTCGTTATCGGACGTTTTGAATTTTGATCCAAGGGCAAGTCAACAAAGGATATTTCAGCTTCTTTGTCGCATTCCTTCAGGATAAGTTTTACGACCAGAAAATACGTTGACATTCCAGTCGTAATCCGGGACTGAAGCGTACCAGTTTTAAAGCCAAGCTGAACATTCATTCCCATAGAAATTAAACAACAATATTTTCGGTTTTTCTTTCTCGAACAGCTAGTTAGCCCATAATTTCGTTTATTTCGGTTGCACGTCTGGCAAACTGTCCTCACTTGGAGCAGGGACCCATAAATTTCCTGTACTGTTTCCTTCCAGGGGGCCAGTCATTAGGAGATTTTTTTTGCACTCTTGACCGAGCGTCATATAGTTTGAGAAATACCCACGGGGATAAAATACCCTACTATCCAGATAGAAAAAATTTGTCGCAGCTATAGTTCTTAACTAGAGAATATTATTTCTCTGTAATGGGAGGGTGTCCAGGATCTTTTGTCCTAGCTTAGGTACCTGGTGGCATGCTGAATAGTCCTGATTGAAGATTGCTCATACAGAAAGGTATTATTTGTATATAATAATTTTTGTATTCTTTTTTCTCTCTCTCTTTCTTTACCTCTTTTTTCTTTTCTTTCTTTGAAAATATATTAAATTAGTTTTTATGTCATTATTTATTGAATAATTTCAAGTTAAAAGGTGGTTAGAAGATATAGCCACCCACAGGACTTTTGTCTTTTATGTGGTTGTTGAGTTTTTTTGTACAATGTAGTTGTGTTTTTTTGGTGAAGTAAAAAAATATCTGAATCTATCTGAAATCTGAATCTACATGAATGAACAGGTGTGTTGTGTCAAAGATGCAGCCCTTGACAATGTGTGATAAGTTGTCTTGTGGTCTTTCGGCATGCAGCCGATACAAATTTACAGAATTTGATTTTTTATGTGGAAAAAGAACCTGATGTGCCGACGAGAATACCAACACCTGACAAAACCATCGAGCATTTGATTTGTTCTATGTTTTGCTCGACTAGACTGTACAGAACTTGATTTTTTATGTGTAAAATTAACGCCTTGGACCTATAAAACTTGAACTTCCAGGGTGCGCCCGACAAAGTTTGCAGAATTTAATTCCTTACGTACAAGTAGAACCCGATGTGCCGATGAGTCGACCGATGCCCAACCCCCTTCTGGATTACCAAGGCACAATAAAAGCATGCAGAATTTGATTTATTAATTGTTTTGACCGACAAATGTTTGCAGGATTTCCTTTCTTGCGCATAAAAAGAACCCGATGGGCCGATGAGTCGACCATCGCCCGACAAAACATTACAAAATTATCTCTTCGGGATTACTGATTGACGACAAAAGCATGCAGAATTTGATTTAACATTTGACCGACAAATTTTTGCACGATTTTCTTTCTTGCGTATAAAAAGAACCTGATGTGCCGACGAGTCGACCATCGCCTGAGAGAACATAAAAAAATTATTTCTTCGGGATTGATGGGGCACGACAAAAGCATGCAGAATTTGATTTATTCATTTGACCGACAAATGCTTGCAGGAGTTCCTTTCTTGCGCATAAAAAGAACCCGATGTGCCAACGAGCCGACCAACGCCCGACAAAAAAATGAACAAATTATTTCTTCTGGATTACCGAAGCAGGACAAAAGCATGCAGAATTCGATTTCTTGCAGGATTTCCTTTCTTGCGTATAAAAAGAATCCGATGCGCCAACGAGTCGACCAACGCGCAACAAAAACATTAAACAATTATTTCTTCTGGATTACTGAGGAGCAACAAAAGCATGCATAATCCGATTTCTTCAGTGTTTTGCACGTAAAATGTTTGCAGGATTTCATTTCTTGCATATAAAAAGAACCCGATTTGCCGACGGCTTCTGTGTTCTTTGAAACTTGTGGGAACACGTTTTTTCTATCTGAGCAAGAACGCATTTCGACCCAAGCGGAATTTCTGGAAACTAGCTGAGGCTCGGGCAACATAGCAACATAGAAGCATAGGAAATGACTGGCCCCCTGTAAGGAAACATTACAGGAAATGTATGGGTCCCTGCTTGGAGTGAGAGTAAAGAGAGATCACAACGGGATTTGTTAGGGATAAATCACACATATACGCAAAATGGCAAAGACACGAAAGACCACAAGAAAGGATCTGGATTTAGAAGTCCAATAAGTAAGTAAGTAAGTATATTTATAACCCACAAAATGTTTTACAACAAAAGAGTGGAGTAGAGATAAAAAAAAAGAACAAAAGAAAATAGGAAAATAACATACGAAACATACAATAGGCCTCCAGCTATCAATACAAAAAAGTCTAATAAGTCGGTAATGCAAGACTTCTGACGGAAATCAGAGTGCAAATCTTGCAGCCGCGAGAAAATGTCAGTAGCTCCGTAAGATTTAATGATCTTGGAATTACTATGGGACCGGGGCAGATACAGAAGAAACTTACAGTAACGGAAATAATCTATCTTTCGTTCCCCTTTGGGTTTCCATCGAAAACTTTTGTCCTGTTTCCTAGTTAGTCCACCGATTTCTGCCCAGTTTTAGACGATGGAAAGGCATTGCTCTGTATCACCAGTGATTTAAAAAAAGAAACTCCTTCTTGGGATATACCATTTTAAAAGCTTCGAGGGATTGACAATTCACTGTTAAAACGATAATGAACCAATGTGTTGCTTCTCAGTCGAAGCCGACAAAGAGCAACGCGGCGACGCCAACCAAACAATTACTGCAATACTTCGCGTTGCCCAGGCAATATAAATCTAGTTCGGATCCGTATGCATTTGAATTACATTCCCAGGACTTAATTACCGTAAAATAAATACCGCAGATTCTTTTCCACGAAACAAGCTAGATTAACGTCTGTTTGAAATTCTGAGAGACAAATAGAGACACAGGTGACCGGCCTTTGAACCATGACAAATAACATCAGAGGTGTAAACTCTTGAATTATGCCGGCCGCATTCCGGAGAGGAATCCTGAGGCAAATGACTAATTCGGTTTATTGGGATATTAAATGAACCCACTGGGAAATTACTCTACGGACAGAAGGGGAAAGATTTATCGGTATTTCGGGCTGCTGAAAATTAGCCCCGTTACAAGGGGAAGATAAGCCACTCCGAGAATCTTGTGGGTCTTCCAGTATAAGTGACAAAGACACATTGACCGGAAGCAGAAAGGAAAATAACTTCCAGTACCGCCTAGCAAACACCAGCGGACTGTTTTAGCTTCTGTTAGTTTGTTTTTAGTTCCTCAGAATAAAATACCACGTGACTTCACATAAAACTATGAAGAAAACTAGTCCTTCTGAAGTTGCTATAAAACTGCAAGATTCCTTATTTTTTGGATCCCAAAACGTAAGTGGAGGGATACCTATGACATCGCAAAAGTTGTCCGTCTGTCCGTCCGTCCGTCTGTATGTCTGTCCGTCTGTGCACCCTCTAACTCTCAAAGGGAATGAGATATTTTGATGACACTTGGTGTGAAGACTCTTTGGGTCAAAAGTAAGGTCGAGTTCGTAGATAGGCTCTGTAGCTCTACATTTGGGGGTGGGGGAGGGGGTTTAAATTAAGGGGAAAATGAAATATTTTTAAACAGATGATATGATAGTGAATCATGGAGTAAGAAGACATATTGATCACGATGGTGAAAACCATTTTGCCATCGGGCAATTAGTTCACTCGGAAACCGGCCAAAACCGGAAAGTTTGTTGAAAGTAAAAGTTTTATTTGAAGCTGATTATATGTTCGCTATACGGGTAAAAAGACATATATAGCACGATGGTGAATCTTCGCCGGACAAGTAGTTAGCCCGGAATACGGCCAAAACCGGAAAGTCTTTTAAAAGTAAGTTTTATTTGAAGTTGATTAGATGTTCGATTTAGGGGTAAGAAGACATGCTGAACACTTATTTGAAAAGTATTTTCTACCCGGACAACTTGTTCGACTGGAATCAGGCCGAAACCAGAAAATTTGTTAAAATCAAAAGTTTTATTTGAATTTGATTAGATGACAGATTTAGGGGTAAGAAGACACGTTGAATCTGTACATGATAATCTTTTTTTTTTACCGGGACATATAGTTCGTTCGGAATCCGGTTGAAACCGGATTTTTTTGTAAACGAAGTTTTACTTGAAGATGATTAGATGTTCTTTAAACGGGCAAGGAGATACGCTGAATTTGCTTCAGAACTTTTTTTTGTCTGGACATGTATGGTAATTCGTTCACAATTGTCTGGATCAAGTATTAGATTTTTGGCATCCCAACGAAACCTTTGTTCTTGTTTTTTATTTCAGCTCAAACTCGACCGTGATTGTGCATAGGCCTGTGTGTTAGCCTGGATAACTGTTACATGAATAAATCGTATGTACTATATTTTATGATTATAGCTTTCTAGTTACAACCCACTTATGTAGCAGACAGAATAACAATATACAGAAACATTACTAACGATAAAATAACAAACTAACTTGACAACGTTTATAACAATGAAACACAATTTTGACACAAAAGCTACACGGCTTCAGTTTATTTTTAATTTTTCAAAGAGATTTTAAATAACCGAATTCTAATTTAATTGCAAAATTCTTCGGGAAAGACTGTGGCGTACACGGTAACAAAAATCTTGCAGTATATAATATGCTACTGGGATTAATCTTAAGATAATATTATATCTAATTCGGATTAATCTTATCTCAGTAGAGATAAGCTTAATCCCAGTAGAAAATACTGCAGTTAACTTTAATCCTTACTCGGAGAAACTTTTACAGTGTAGGCTACTACTACTACTACTACATGATGGCCGGATGGCTTTAATGTGCAAATAAATCATTCATTCATTCATATAATAAATAATTAGTACAATTATGCCTAATTCAAATGGTTTTGGTATTGTATGTCTTCTTATTTAACCATCAACTTGGTGGGAGAAATAACGATAATGCTGTTGTAAACGCCGAACTTCATTACTCATATTTGACACCTAGCCCTACTCATTATCCCATATCCAACAATATGAGTCCCCCCAACTACTCCTAAAGCCACTAAAACTACATCCGCTAGTAGCCCCGACTGGGGATATCGTAAGGTCCCAAAAGGAGGGATGACAAACACAAAAGCTCTTTGACAATCCCTGCCTTTCTACACGCCTGACTCCCCCAGGGCTTATCTTTTTGTCCGTGAGACAAGTCAGTTCTGTCACGGCTGTATCGCCGGCAAACAGAGGGTCTAATTGAGGCATTCCTAGCATCTGGGCCGCTAATCTACCGATTCCAGCGTCTTATTAACGTCTAGAATTACGAACCGTGATGATGGAATCAGAGGGGGAAAACGAGGAATGGACAAGTACTGCGAATCTTTTTTTCGCTGCGAAATACGTGCTTCCTCCAGAATATCTATTACAGTGAGTGATCCGGGTAAGTGGCAAAAGCAAAGGCTGAAGAGGGCTAGGAACTTTCAATAAGACAGAACAAAAGATGCTTGGGCAAAAAGACAAAACAAACAAAATACCGACTGACTTAGCGTTTCTCTCTTGGCGCCCGCTGCCATGCTATCCGGTAAACAACACGGAAATAAAAACAGTGACAAAATTTAAAGTGAAATTAACGTTGTTAATGTAATTTTTATGGCACTTGGCCAAGTGCCATATACCGATCACTTTTCCGTCGGTCTGTCGGTCGGTCAGTCCGGTGTTTGCGAGTTAGGGTACTTCCAGATATGCTAGAACGACGAAACTTGGCAGGCATATTAGGGACCCGACCAAACTAACTTGGAAATAGGCACTTGCCCTATCCGACCATCGTGGGGGGAGGGGGAGGTTGCGGAATCTAGAAAATAGGGGCATGCATAACTCTCGAATGGGTGATCGGATCTTAATGAAAGTTGATACCTGGGAAGACCTCGTGTCTCAGCTGCCTCATCTTAAGTCCGGACCGGATCCGATGAGTCTGAGGGGGAGTCGGAGGGGGAGCCGAAAATCGTGTGAAACTCTCGGAGTGGAGCGATCAGGATGAAACTTGGTGGGAAGAACAAGCAAAAGCTCTAGATAAATAACTGACAGAACTGGACAGGATTCGGGCACTGTGTGGGGAGTTGGAGGGGGGGGCCGGAATTCCGGCGATCCGTAGTTGATGTACTTCCAGGTGGGCTAGGACGATAAAACTTGGCAAGCATATCAGAGACCCGACCAGGTTAACTTGGAAACAGTCATTCGTCCGATTCGACCGTCATGGGGGGAGCGGAAGACGGCGGAATCCGGAAATTAGTGACAGGTTTAACTTTCGAACGTGTTATCGGATCTTAATGAAACTTGATATCTTGTAAGAACTCATGTCTCAGATGTCCCATTTCAAGCGCGGACCGGATCCGATGAACTGGGGGGTGGGGGAGAGGAGAACCGGAAATCTTGTGATACGCATAGAGTGGAGCGATCAGGATAAAACTTGGTGGGGTCCTAGGTGCATCAGTGACAGAATCGGACCGGATTCCGGTACCGAGGGGGGGGGGGGGGTTGTCTGGTATTCCGGTGATCGTGAGTTAAGGTACGCCCAGATGTGCTAGTACGATAAAACTTTGCTGGAGCATTAGAAACTTGACATCATTGGGTTAGACATCGCGACTTCACACAAATACAAAAAATACTTTAAAGCAAAATTTATTTTTCCAAGATCGCCATGAGTAAATGAATCTTTTTGCCTCAAGGGTTTTGCTTAGAAATTAATTTTTGGCACCCTTAAAGTGCGCATCTTAACCGAAAAATTAAAAAAACAAACTTTTGACCATCACTTTCATCCTCTGACCCAACCTTGCAAATTTGGCGCATCTTAACCGAATACTTCCATGTGACCCAGCCTTGCCGGTTTTTGTTTTCCTTCTTGTTTCCTTTTGCTTTCTGTCTCCTATTTTTATATTTAAAGTGAAACCATAGGTTGAATTTCCAGCCCCCTTCATTTTTTCTTGTTCGGGTATTTCTTAGTACATATGCTTGCAAGTGCCATATGAGCTTACAGCTCTTGTTGTACTACAGCCGATTGTATACAAATAGATTTGTATGCTTAGTCAGCTGCTTAACGTTCCTGAAATTGTGTGTGAATTAGACTGATGCGCTGGTGCTCAAATTTATATTCACCGTTTAGTTCTGAAACAAGTAAATAACAAGAATAATAAATAGAAAAACGAGATTTTCGGGTTTTTTTTCTTGATCAGCTAGTTACCCCTCCAAGATGATGTGCGAGGGATAAATACAATTTCGGATATTTCGGTTGCACTTCCGGCAAACCGTTCTCAGCAAAAAAAAAAAAAAACTAAACCACAAAATCCATCACAATAACAACAGGAAAAAGATGCGGAACCAACTAACAATAGGACGACATGTAACTAAAAACCAGAAGAATGATTCGGACTGAACGACATGCAGATAAAATTAAAATAACGAAAGATAAAAATGTGCGTGTTCAAAGTGTATATGTACAAATCTGTGATTATTTACAATTCTGAATTCTGTGTATATCTAGGAAAGCGCAGAAGCTTTTATCCAGAAAACGGCCTACTCAAAAAATCCATTATATGTTTCACCACTTGGAAGGGTAAACTAGCTGATAAAAAAAAAACCCCGAAAATCTGTTTTTCTATTTTATTTGAAATGAATGGTCAGCTTGGCTTCAAACCTTATACAAGAATAATAATAGTATATTTCTCAGATACGTGCAAAAACAGACACTGGTCAAAACCGTGCCTTACAGAAGAGCAAGTTCTTTACTGTCATTACTCGGTAACTTCTGATTAAAGCGTTTAAAGCATACTGTTTTTAACTCGGTTCAGGGTAAGTGTTTCCTTTGAATTATGTTTCTCCGAACATTTGTCCACTACCGTTGGCGGATCCGAATCCCAGCTTCGAGGGGGTGAGCGGGTTTCAAACATTTTTAGGCACTTTTGGAAATTTGAGTGGAGATTTGAAATTCACCCTCAGAACAGGTGACGGGGCCGAAACTCGACGCACGGACTCAGTGTCGCGTGAATAAGCCTCATCGTAAAAACATCGTGAAACATACAAATATAATTATTTATGAAATGTTCTGACCCTTTTCAGAGTTGTAAGGTATATTCGCGTAACATTAGACCTTAGTTCCTCCAGAGCCATCGGTGGCGCATAGGGTGTCGACAAAGCTTCTCCATTCGTCCCGCACTAGTGCCGCATCGGTGTAGTCTTCCCACTCAGGTACTAGCGAGGTACCAGCCGTCCCCAGATCTCTCTCATATGTTCGCCTCAATGTGTTCTTGGAGCGGCCTAGCTTTTACTTCTGTCTGACTTCCAATCAGAGGTTGCTCGACGAATGCGGCTCTCTTCCATAGGAAGGACGTGTCCCAGGTATGTCCATCGCCTTGTTTTCAGCAACCCAGTGACAGAAGAGAAGGCTGACCTGTTTTGTGCGTATTTCTGCATTGGTGATTCTTTGTGGCCAGCTCACATTCTTCTGAGGCTCGTATTTTCAAATGCGAGGATCCTTTTTTCCAAGCTGAGTGTTTATTCTCCAACATTCACTAGCGTAAAGGAATATTGAAAGTACATTGATACTGAAGAGTCGTAGCTTCAGTCGCTTTGAACATTTGTTGCTTCTCCAAGTAGGCTTCAATCTGTTGATCTGTTTACGATATTGATGTTCACGTAAAGATAGTAATTTCCCATAAAGCCTATTCCTATATAGTTATAGGTAACCCTATAGACCCATAATCTATAAAACTATGCATTTCTAGGGAACTGATAATGAACTCCATCTTTTATACCTCGATTCGGAAATCTCAACCTCCCCCGAGTCGAATTTCACAGTCCAAAAACTATTTGTGGAAATCCGATACTAGGAACGTGGTGGGACCTTTATGTGATAATGCCATTGCATCGGCCTACCGCCCCTGATGAACCTGAATAAATTCAAGCTTCCGTAAAATGGATAACAGCAGGAATTCGTATGGAAATCGCCGCCCTTGGAGATAAATCCAGTAAATGGCACACGGTGCTAAACTTCCCAGAGAATCCCAAAGGAGTTCCCCGCCTGCATCTGAGCTTTTGCTGGGGAGATATAGCCTACTAGTCGAGGACAGAAAAATGCATCCCTCTTGACCTCCGCGAAAGTAGAGGCTTCTAATTTGGTTTGTCGGTTGTGATACGACGGTTGTTAATGTCCCTCTGCGTTCTTTTGTGAATAGATATTTGGAGTTTTGGTTGTAGGGTCAGGTGGCCTACGTTGTGTCTTTATTAATCATTTGTATTCGTAATTCTGCCTTTTTGTGATCTGCTCTCTAACGGATTCGTGTAAATAGTTGTATTTATAATTAATGATGACAAAAAATTAAACTGAACCTGATTCCTAAGGTCTGGCCCTAAAAGAGATCCCGGGTTTGTTTTCCACCGAAAGCGGAGGTGGAACCGAGGCAGACGCGGGAAGAAATCGCAAAGTGTGAGCACGACTTTAATGTCGTTCAGGATTTGCAGCATAGTCGGAAACTGAATTAGGGATTTAAAGACCACAGAAATGGTTTGTGGACGAATAGGCAATATCGCGTGGGCACTCTCAGAAAATAAAGACGCCAAACTAAACGAAAACTGAAAAGAAAAACAGCCAGCTGAGGACACATGATAACCCTTTTGTATGAGGTCACCTTATACCACAGACATGTCTGCTAGAGACAAGAAGAGTATAGACATTCCGTTAGTTTTGCGTTTTTCTTTTTTTTGCCGTTAGTATTTATGTACATGTGCAGCGTACCTGTTCTTGACACAGTTGTGCGTGATTATTTTATAATGCGACTATGCAATGCAGGCTAGAGTTCAAGTAGTGGATCCCAAACAAGATAGCATCAGGAGATCTTGTCTTCGATTGTGCGTGTTCTCTGTAATAAGTGCAATGATTATGCAATGTAGACTAGCATACTAGCCGCGCCCAACAATGACAATAAATGAATGGATGTCCAAGCTGAGTGCGCATCGTTTTTGGCTGTGCTAAACGTCCGGATGCGTCAGATGTGTTTTGCTCTAGCTCTGTTTCGGATCACAGGGTCGTCTTCCTGGCTAAAGTAGCCTTGTCCGGAATAGCCGGACGCTAGAAAAAAAAGACTCATCTGGCAAATCCGACAGCACAGTAAAAAATGAGTATAGGCGCTGTATGAATGTCAAACTTCTCTCACAACGATGCCAACAAATCCACTGAGGTCAAAGCCGTATCCAGGGGGGGGGGTAGGGGGTTGACCCCCCCCCCCCCCCGAAACATACAAAAATAATCATCAAATAATCAATTCAGGAAAAGTTGCTAACTTCTCGGTAAAGCCATGCTCCTGAGCAGGTTCTGGTCAGTCCGCACCGGTGAGATAAAATCAGGACACCGGTTAGTTTAAAAACGGGTTACAAGACTGGTGAGTAGTCACCGATGGATGCAAAAACGCCTTATAAGAATAACCGGAGACCAGAGATGGACGAATCCAATCGTGAAAGGATCAAGTCCAAATCCGAATCCAGGGCTAGGTACGAATCTGACTCTAAATCCCAATCCACCATTTCATGACTGAGGATTCGAATCCGAAATCGAATCCGGATTCTTATCCGACCTTAACAAAAATCAAATCATATACATGGGTTATAGTTTAAAAATCCGAGATGACAAAAAGCACTGGTATTTAAGGTAATCAGATAACGTAATAGATTACTGAGGATTGTTGGTGGTGGGAAAATTGGGAAAAAGGTAGTCTAGAAAATTAAGCGGATTCATAAGATTAAGGGTTTGGAATCCAAGTCCAAATCCGGACTGACAAGCAGAAGATTCGAATCTGGACAAACACGAATCCTGAAATCGATTACGAATCCGGATTCGCCCATCTCTGCCGGAGAGCAACGGTCGGACGCGTAACAAAGAACGCAGCTAAGGGTACATGCCCCCGATATTTAGTTTAACACCGGATGGGATCCGGCAAATATATGGGATGGAGCACCAGAAATCCCATGACATGCTATGGAGTGCTCGGGACCGGACTCTGCGGGAAGGAAAAAACCTAACTTCTAGACAATCATTTATAGCACTGGATCGTATCCGGGCATTACGGATGAGTTGGGATGGGAGGAAGGCCCGTTAACTTTGTGGCATTCAAAGATTTGGTACGACTGACAGAACCAGAAGACCCCTTAAAGTGCGCATGTCAACACCGACGTGCTGAAAATAGTTTTGACCAAACGATAACTACACTTTTATGGTCCGCAAAGGCCCATGATCATTTGTACCTGAAGGGTTTAGATTAAAAATGAATCCTGGCCACCCTAAAGTGTCGATCTATTTTGCACACCTACAGGAAAGTTGCATGGAATATTGTGGAACGGGTCAACGAATGGAACAACCTTTACAAATTCACTATGTCATTCCGTCTTATGATGAAAAGGATCTCGGGAAAGAGCGCAAACCCTATCTGATGCATATGCTAAATTACCCGTACAACCTTCCTCCGTTGTGACTTTCGATGGTCCGAACCACGTGAGGGGGGGAGGTAGGCAGTCCCTATATGTTTGCAAACAACACATCGACCAATAGTAGTAGCAGATCTCAACCAAACTTGGTGGAAAGGTATAGCTAGGGTCCTAGATATTCCCTCCGATCGGACCGCAAGGAATTCGATCCAACCATGTGGGGGGAGGTTGAAGAAGATACAATATCCTTTTCCGATCCCGGTCACGGGAGCCCTAAGTCCTTGTCAACCGCCGCAGAAAGAGTTGCCGGATCTGAACCAAACTTGTTCGGACGTTCGAGCCAGTGTCCTAATAGTGCATTTTGAAGGACCGAATCATGTCACCTTAATTTTGTCTGCACACCACAACACCACCAAGTGTTTATTCAAACAATGTTTACAACGGATACGTCAGCTATGATTTTTCATCAGCAATATTTCGGCCCTTCTTGGCAAGGGTCCTCGTCAGGCTGTCAATCCTCTAGATCAACTGCGGGGAAGGAATCAAACCTGTAATAAATAACTGAAGCTTCTACTGACTATAAATATCTTATTAAAGTAAATTATCTTCAAATACCACTAGAATGAAAAAACTAGTCCTGAGATTCAATTTTTGACAACGACGCTGTTTTTGCTGCACGAGTGGGGCGATGACAGGAAAGGGTTTTTTCTGCATTTTGATCAACTTCTTTTTTTTTTTATTAATAAGGGGTTAATAATTAAAATGTTTGTTTAAATGTTATTTTATTAATAAATAACATTTAAGTTTTCAACCCTTTATTAATAAAAAAAATATAAAATAACATTTAAGTTTTCAACCCCTTATTAATAAAAAAAAAAAACGAAGTTGATCAAAATGCAGAAAAAACCCTTTCCTGTCATCGCCCCACTCGTGCAGCAAAAACAGCGTCGTTGTCAAAAATTAAATCTCAGGACTAGTTTTTTCATTCTAGTGGTATTTGAAGATAATTTACTTTAATAAGATATTTATAGTCAGTAGAAGCTTCAGTTATTTATTACAGGTTTGATTCCTTCCCCGCAGTTGATCTAGAGGATTGACAGCCTGACGAGGACCCTTGCCAAGAAGGGCCGAAATATCGCTGATGAAAAATCATAGCTGACGTATCCGTTGTAAACATTGTTTGAATAAATGTTTCAAAGTCAGCTTGGGCTCAAAGAATATTTACCACCAAGTGATGGGCTGCCTGAGTTCATGTGGGGTCCGATTGGATGTGAACCATCAAAAGGCAGAACTCAATCTGGTACCTGGTTCAACCTGATGTTCAGACAAATTTGGACCCTCCCGATAGTGTTTGGATCATCAAGAGACACAACCAGGAACAACCTTTTTTATTCTCTTATACTATTTTTTCCACAAAGAAAAAGGGTCCTTTTCGGAAACTATGGGTCTCTTTCCGTTACCCGTATTTTGGATTTATGTCTATCGTTTACAAGGGCTTTGGCTAGCCAGATCGGTCCGATTTTCGTTTTTTCCTGGGGTCCTGTTTTCGTTTGTCAGAAGGGTCCGGTAGCAAGGGGTCTTGCGTCCCGTTTTAGGAGGACCTGTCACAGTATCCCAAAAGTTAATTGGCCTTGTTCTTACATTATACGCGAAAAAGGGAGAAATAAAATAAAATTTGTAAGTCTAGCACGGTAGCAATTTCTGGGGAGAACCTCCCGTACTCGAGTATGCCGGAAGATAAAATTGTTTTTGGGCACATATATAAATTGAAAGGCAGTCGCTTAAACATAAGCACCGGAAAATTTTCATAAGCACCGGAAAAATTTTCATAAGCACCGGAAAAATTTTCACAGCGCATCGGAAACCTAAATCTGCAGTAGTAGTCCCTCCAGAAAATGAAATTGTTCCTGTAGTGTACGCACAAAAAAGCTTCTAGGTTCAATATCGCCTTAAGACCATCTATACGACTGTTTTTATGTGATGAGATGATGATACGATATGTTATGTTACTCGTACCAAAAATAAAATAAAACTGACAAACCATCCACCCTATTTATCAAGGTATAAAATCCCAAATTTTCTAACTTTAAAGGGACCCACCCCGGATTAAATCCACAATTTTCGGACCAAACCACCCACCCCCACCTGGCTAGATGTCAAAGATTTTAATCCCTGTGCCCCCCTGACCTGGCTGCAACTGTTCCTATGAGAGCTGTAAATTTTAGTAAGAGCTGTAAGCTCATATGGCACTTGCAAGCATACGTAGTATAGTAGGTAAGGGTAACAACTAAGATGTGTGCTGTGTTGAGGCACACGATTATGGACCTTTCAAATTCATGAAAATGTATGGTTTAGTAAAATATGCCATGCAATTGCGGTTACAATGCGCTATGTAAAGGGGCTAGTAATCCATTGTGTAAACAAATGCACTGGTACACAAATGATCATGGGCCCTTCGGTCACGAAAGTATATCGTTCGCTCGAAAGCGTGTTACGATATTTCCGGTACCCCCCCCCCCTCCAACTCCCCTCACAGTTGTCGGATCCGGTTCGGATGTAAAATGGGACATATGAGGCATGTGTTCTTCTCACATATCAAATTTCATTTAGATCACCCGTTTGAAAGTTACGCATGCCTCAATATTCCGGATTCCCCCTCCCTCTACTCCCCCTACGGTGGTCGGATATGGGAAGTGGCTATTTCCAATTTATTTTTGATCGGGTCCCTAATATGCCTGCCAAGTTTCATCGTCCTAGCACATCTGGAAGTACTCTAACTCGAGAAGAGTGGACCGACCGACCGACCAAAAAGTGATCAGTATATGGCACTTGAGCGAAGCTGCAAGTACCACAAAAATAAGTTCCGGGCTCTTGGTCACCCTTTGGGCGACTCTTCAAAGAACGACTTAAATTGGAAATTATACAGAATAGTTGATTGTTGAGTGTATTGAACAAATAAAAGCGTATATACTTGTGTTAAACTGCATTTGTTGTCCTTTTCTTCTATTCTCTCTTTCTTTTCTTTCATACTCTGCCCCCTATTGTACGTGTACTGTATTGGCAGGTAATAAATCTACACCATATCCTTCGTTAGGTGTAGTTGGAATGGTTGTTGGTGTTCTCTGTTCTCTCCCCTGGTATCTTAAAGTCGACAAATAAAAGTGTAATTCGTGAGGTATTTTTTTTCGATTTGAATGCAATGAAAAGAAAAAAATAGTTCCTGTTTTCATTTTTAGTGGTATAAATTAATTGTTGTTGGCATTTCAGGCGTCTGTTGTATGGACACATTAGGCTTTTTCTAATAAATTGTTATTAATATTATCAGAAGAACCGCCAGGAAACACCTACAAGAGCTTCCTGTCCAATAACGTCTAACATGTCGCAAATACGTCGTGAACTAATGCCCGAAGTGCATTTCCGCTTCGTTTCCGGCTCCCCCTCACTGATCCGCTCAGTCAATCTAGCACGGTATTTGCGAAACAAGAACTGAGTGTGTGACCCCTCTGCGGGGATTCGGCGCGCAAGATCTATTTACGCGTTAAATGCACATCTATTCATCAACGAAGCGTCCGAGGATTGACAAATTAGTAGACCACCTATGTCGTAATTACCGAATGTAGTCATGTCCGTCAAGCCAATTTTCAATTAGAAAATTTCAAATTTTGTTCCGACAAACCCCTAACTCTTCTAACTTCTAAGCGAGAAGAGAGGCTCACTTTCCAGTTTCCAACATCGAGCCGAAGTGGTTAGTCATAAGCACATAAGCTTTCTATTTTATGCTGGTTATGTTGGTTAGTCTTTCATTTAATGGTTGACTCTACCACATGCTATTCGGCTAGTCCGTAACTGGTGTTGCAATAAAATTGAACTGAGCTGAATTGTCCGCTTGCTCTACAACACCATCAGTGCAATACTCGTGATCAGCGTTGCCACCCGACCAGAATTAAGTTTTACTAGATTCCTTTTTTTTGTTTTACTAGATTCTAATAAAATTTACTAACTCGAAAATCCTCCTGCCCTGCCGTCCTGCCGTGCATTGACTTAGGGAACACGTGCTACATTGCAACAACAAAGAAATCCATTGAAAGACAGTTAAATTTTGAGGCACTGATTTTGATTGACACTTGGTTCCGTAAAGAAAGCTATCAAAAATATATCCGCCCACGGACTTGGTCATAAAGAGCAGAAACGTACAAATGAGGGGGCATGCACCGTCATAGTATTGTCTACCAATCGGTAAACAAAATATAAAATGGCGCGAAGCGCCGCCATTTTTTTAGAGACAGTCGACTTTTTGTTTAAACAGGTCAAATTCTCTTAAAACAGTCGATTTTTTTGAAAACAGTTGGTTCATTCGTTTTCACTAGGTACTAAATACCTAGCACAATTGTCAAAGAGCTCTGATCCTTGGTTTGGTTAACAGAGGAAATTGAGAACTGTCGCTCTGGCCTCTGCATGTGTATGGCGCCAGCTGCAGAGAGTGAGAGTAAGAGTGGATCCTAATATCTCTGTAAATTTCCTCAAAATTTGTCAAAAATTACACAACTTTTGGGTTGGACCGTTTTATTTACTAGAAATAGGGATTTTTGACTATATTATAATGAATTTACTAGATCCACTATTTTTACTAGATTTTTTACTAGATCTAGTAAAATTTTACTGCCGGTGGCAACACTGCTCGTGATGGCTAACTCACCTTGCCGATTCAAAATCGCCGGAAGTGGCACCACAGCTGTCCCCAACGATCGCCATGATTGGTTGAGTTCGAGTCGTTAGTGAGACGTTTTCTCGTTCTTCCTGAGGATCATTGGTGTGTTTTGGACTTAGTCATTTAGAGTATTCCTTCCAGACTGGTCGGATATCCAAACTGAAGACCAAGTGCAACCGTCTGACACGAAACGCACGGCAAAGAAGCAAGATAAGAGCACAGGCTATCGTACAATAGCGTTGTTACGTTTGTGTACGTTTTCTTTTCATAAACACACCTGTTGTTACAAGTAATAAAAACTGGATTACTACAGGTTTAATCTTGGTGCAAACCATAGAAGAAAATTTTAGGAGTCAGTAAATCCCGCGTATAACCTTTACCCAGCATTTCCAGTCCGACATGTAGGTTTATGCACAGTGTTCAAATGTGTATATTGTATTTGTGATGTGCTTGTGAATAGGCATCCTGCAATGGCAGTACTCGTGTTTATTTTTTATTCTTACGACGGGTAAATAAAAGTAAAGGTATACGCGTGCGTATACGTATGCCAAAAACGGGGGTCTTTTTAGGCAATGAAAAATAAAGATCGAAGGCTTTTATTCTTTTTCGATGACGAGATGCAAAATATCTTTCTCCCAAATCCAATCTAAATAAATTACCCAAAAGTTGTGTGGGAGCTTTTCGGAGTGGAAATCAGGACGAAAAAGGCTGTGGGGTCCCGGTCAGGAGAAGAAATTCTTGGGACCAGAAACCATTTCGAAAATTATTTGTGAGATGCGTTCCAAGGGGTGATCAGGTGGAAGATACTACTTTCCCTTCAAGTTCCAGGAGAGTATAAGCTAGATGTTTTACTGTGGCGTAATAATTAATGCACCCTAAATTCAGATTATTATTGTTATTTTTAGCCTAACATTTATTTTCTATCGAAATACACTGCAAGATTAAAAAAAAAAATCGAATAAATTATACGACAAAAACTGCTCCTGAATATAGTAGGTGTGAGAGTCAGGAACCTTAGATCCCAGTGTCAGCAAATTTACAAAATTTCAATTTGATACATGCCAGGGTTCACTAATTACGACTTCACAAAACGTTTGACTCCACTCCACTAAAAATGAAGCCAAACAAGTAGAAAATCAAGGTAAACACACTGGATAAAACCACTCTAGTTCCAAGAAGGGGAAAGATTGCGTGACGGGAACTGTACTGCCGACTTGTTTTTATTTTAACTGACAACTGGCATCTCGAGAACACAAGCATGACAACTGTCCCCCAACCCCCCGACACTGTTAATTCCTGCCTCCATCGATTTCCTGACATTTGAAAATAGCCCACCGATTAATCCATTATCGGCCAACTCTTTTGACAAAAAACTCCGCCACCGTCTGTTACGATCAATCACATAAAAGCAGCTAATTCGACACTTCATTCTCGTTTCAAACGGCAGCAGATGGCACGAAACACAAAGCTTGCTTCCAAACGACATGCCACGCGAGACAATTGAAACGCCAATACTGGGGAAGAAGCAGTAGCAAGGGATAAAAGCGAAGCCCATCGGAAGCGGTGAATAGCTCTTAACCGCGTGTGACAACTACGACATTCACGGGGTGGGGGTTGGGAAATACAGCCTACTGTACTGTGGCCTCCCATCAGGGCCCGTGAATTTTGGGATCTCAAATGAAAGTGACAGATAGCCGTCACAGCGTAAATCTGGAAGTTCGTCCAATTATCTGTCACCTGTAGACTTTCAAGTGGATCAAGACGTTCTGAAAGCTGGTGTATAGACTCGTTAGGTCAAGACTGAAGTCGGACCCGTAGACTTAACGAATTAGTAAGTTAGTTAAGAATTAGTAAAATTTAAAGATCGGATACAGAAAGATATTCGATCAAACTGGTTGGAAGGTCTGTTTTGAGGTAAAAATAGAAGGTGAATGAGGAAATGCTTTTAATTCCTGCCTCAAGTGAATAGTTTGTCAGGGATTTAGTCAAAGCCTGTCAAAAATGTACCAGAGAGAGGACAAAACAACACACTGAACGTTGATAGTTTCGTATACATAATTTAGAAACTAACATTCGCAAGGGGGTTAAGACAGATTTAGCACAGACTTAACTTAATTTTCTCATCGTGTGAATGGTTTGACCGGAATCCGGCAAACAAAGAAATTTAATAGAGCTATAGGCTATATTTCTTGACACAGTTGTTGGATCTGCAGGTAGCAGGAAGAAAATAAGCGATGTTTTCTTCTACTTTTTCCAAACAGGATCAATTCGAGTCTGGCAAAAACTGCTTCAGGCTATAGGGTCAGGCAGGGGAGTGGCACTTGCTTTCCGCGTGCAACGATTATGTTTTCCGGAAAGCCTGGTATTTAAAGGGCCAGATAAGTGGAAACAACTCGAATTTTGGAGTCCCACCAAAACCTATGACATCGCTGTATAATTTATTAGCCATGTCACTATTGTTTTGGTTTACTTCACTTTGTACACTTTTGACACTGGTGAGTAAATGTATAAATAAATAATTACTCACGAATCCGACTTGCCCAAACAAGGCATTAAGCAAACGGTTGCCACATCAAAAACATTTTCGATAGTGACTTTTGGCCCAAAACAGAGAGTGAATTGGGAGTGAAATTTATTTTCATGAAATGTTCACTTTTGGTCGAAATCGCCTCTGTAAAATTGACACATCTTAATTTTACTTTCATGAAAAAAAAAATTGAAATAGTCACTTCTGGTCGGAATCCCTGCTGCAAAAATGACACATTTGGTCATTTTCTGAAATAGAGTGATTTTTATGTCCTACGTAGGACAAGAGTTACAAAAACAAAATAGAGTGACAATTTATCGTGCGACATGTAGCAACCCTGATCGAGCATTTGTTAATGAGCCAAATTCATTAATAAACCCGACTGCGGTTGAAGAAGATATAGGGCCGAAGCAGGGGGAGAGACAAGCCTTTGAGCAAAAGTCAAAAAATTTGGAGCGCTTTATTTTCGTCAGCAAAAGTCTGAAGCCGGTTTTACAACTGCTTGTTCACCTTATCGTGTAGAAAATGATTTTCCTGATTTTTCAAGACTGACAATAAACTTGAAAACCCCTCTAACAGATGCGTGCACAGCTTGGGCTCATGATTTTCCTTCAGATGGCGTCACTTGACAACTAGTCCTTTTTACTGACATGGTGTAACAGCATTGAACTGAATTCAAGGTCGTTAGTGAATTTTCTCTGAACAACCGTATTTAAGGTGAACTGTTTTATGGTGTACTTGTGGATTTGGTTAACGAGAGATAAATTTATAACAATTCTCGGCTGAACCCACACTGCCGAACAGACAACAGAAGAAGTGAGCTTACGTTCTCGGAAGAATGAATTCCACTTACCAGATTTTATGCAGTCCTTCCCATCCACCAACTTGAGCTACCACTCCAACAGCTTCAAAAGATCTACTGCTTTCCTTAACCATTCCACCGCGTTGAAAGACAAGGAAGACTCACTCCTATTGGCTGTCAAGCTTTCCAAAGCCACTTGCCGTCATCCAATAGGAACTCGTTACCCGGCACCTTAGAGAATGGGAACAATTTTAGCAATGATGCTTTGATCTTTATGAAAACGGGTTCACAAAAACGCTGGTTTACTGTAAAGGATTTCGAGTGGAAAGACGCTTTGTTTGGAAAGCTGCTCCCTTTCATTCACATGAATAAATATACCTGGGAAGGTAATTATGCGGAGGTAATCATCCTTTCAGAGAATAACAAAGAAAGCTTTTGAAAAATCAAAATTTGCAAAGCATCGAAGGACAGAAGAAGATTAAAATGTGTTTTGGCAGCAGACAAGAATCACTAGTGGAAGTAAAACAAACCATAAAGTCGGCATGACTGTAAGTAAAGAAGTTGGATCTACTAAAGACAGTTGCACAGTTAAAGGACTAGTCTTACCTATCTTACTGCCTATCCGTTCCGCGCGTCCTCCTTTCCAATATTTCTAACTACCATGTCAGTTTTATCCACCTTAGTAGCACTACGCTGATTTTTTGTATTTGCCGTGTTTGACTCTGATCAGGCTCTCGCTTATTGCATCCGATGAGCTTATAAAAATAAGAGGGTCGAGGAGGCAAAAGACACCCGGGATGGGTTTGCAATAAAGTTTCAGAGCAGTCATTGAGTAGCAGAGTTTCGAAAGAGTCCCGCCTGTTAGAATATGGGGAAACAAAAATCTTTCTCCCACAGCTTGTGCTTCAGATTAGTGAGATGTTCCGTGTCGAATTGTTCGTTAGCTAAGAATCACAAATGTCTACACAAATTTGCAGACGTTTTCTGATCATTCTGTTCTTTATTTTTCGGGTATTCATTCTGTTCTGAAGCTAAAAGATTTGAAGAAAATGAAAGTTACGTATTTCAAATTTTGCAAATTTCTGCTTTCTCTGCCACCGTGGACTAGAAATCGGTATTTGGTTAAAAAATATAATGTTACGGATGTAGTTCAAAAGTTCGGTGACCTACACAGAAAGCTTTCTGCGGATGCATTTTGTAAAATAGGCCCTGATCACGGTCTTATTCAATTTTTTGTTGAAGAGGACAGTGTTTAGTTGAAGTTCTTTTTCTTTTTATCGTTTACTCCACTTGTACTACTTGTTTATTGGTAGTTGTGGGTGATAAATAAATAATAATAATAATACCAGAGCAGCTTCTCCTCATGTGAACTGCCGACTTCGTTCTTCGACGTCCCGACCAGAGTACAATAGGGAGTAGCGCCAAGACCAATGCTTTTCATGCTTCGCAATCTGGCCATACTCGTAGCGCCACCCACTACGCTTGCAGTATTTAAAGCGAGACAAACTTATGGGTTTACAAATTTCTAGTGAATCTAAGATGTTGTCTGCACACATCGAGGAAACAGGAGAAGTTGTATCTTACTTTTGCTCTGTTCAGAATATGAAGTTATTGGAGCCAGCACTGGTGCACGAGGGACGTTGGGACGTGGGGCTACTGTCGCAGCTATTCGAGTGTTTGTCACTTTTTTCATGTCTTCACCACTTCCTAGCATAGCAAAATAATACTAAGGAGTAGCGCCAAGACCTACGCTTCGCAAACGGGCATACTCGTAGCGCCGCCTACTATGCTTGCGCCATTTAAAGTACGACAAACTTGCGGGTTTAGAAATTTCTAGTGAAACTAAAACGCAGTCTGCACACATCGAGGAAACATGGGAGGCTTTATCTTTTTTTTGCTATGTTTAGAATATGGAGTCATCGGAGGCGGAGCTGGTGAACGTGGACCAATTGAAAAATTTGAGCAAAATCAAGAAAAAGCCTGTGATAATTGCTCAATAGCTGTTTTTTCAGTCGAAATGTGATTGTAACAAGGGAAAAGCAAGATTTTCTTTCAATTTCGAACATTTCTTTTCTATAGAGTTTTTCAATTATTTCTCTTTTATTATTTCTTAGTATTTTTTTCTTTCTGAGAGTGATGTCTTTTACTTATTCTTTGAATCCCAGTTCCTCTTTTCAGAATTTAAGGAAAAGTTATCGATGAAATTCTGCGGAGGTTGACACACCTTCGTGTCATCTTTTCTGGAGGCTGATACGATATCAAATCAACCTCCACGAAAAACATTGCGTTAACATAGCTATCTGTGGAATATAGGAAGATATGCATTACGTACCCGTTTGATAAAAATTAAGATGTCTTTAGCAATCCTTCGCAAGCCCATCTTCAAGTGATGATGAACAATTCAATTCATATTAAAAACTCCTTGAGCCCAAGCTGATTGGGAAACATGTATTCAAACAATGCATACAATGGATACGTCAGCTACGATGCTTCGGCAGCGTATTTCGGCCCTTATTTGCCAAGGGTCCTTGTCAGGCTGTTGACGTCAGGGACAACTTCGGGAGGAAGAAATTAAGCTGTAATAACCTCAATATATAAATGATCAATATAATACTCTCGATGACTAACTCTTCTTCTTGACGAAGAATCGCCGTGTGCCTAGCTAAATGCCAAAAACGTCGCTGACGCGACACGTAATACGCGTCGTTGATTGATTGACACAGAATTTGACTCAAGTTTGAGGATTCGTTTTGGTGACGTTTCTCGTTCTTCCGAAGGTTCACTGGCAAGTTTCTGAATTGGTCATATAGAGTATAATCTAAATGATTAGATAGAATCGAAATGACCAAATTGATAATAACCGAAATGATCTCAATATATAAATGATTAATATTATAATCTAAATGATTATTGCAGGTTCATTTCTTCTTTCCAACGTTCCCTGACGTTCAACAGCGTGACTAGGACCCTTGCCGAGAACAGCCGAAACGTCGCTGCGAAAGCACCGTATAGCTGGCATATCCATTTTTAGTGGAGTGTTCCTTGGAACAGTCCACTATTGCGAGTGCTATAGCAGGTTTCCGTTTGCAGTTTCCGGTTTTCACCATATTTTGTGGAGCTCATAGCTCGTGAACCATCGCAAGTATCAAGTTCAGACTTGGCACACTAGTGGGTATTGGGGTCTAGTACTGCCTTTTCTGGGTCCCACCCCCCACCTCGATCCGGTTTAGGAGCAAATGGGCCCAGACTGCCCAGTACGTGAACAATGTTCATAACTTGACCACAACTGGACATAGAACGATGAAATTCCTTGCACATGTAGATCCTAGGGCTGGGAATTTCTTATAAAGTTGCACCTCCCCCACTCACCCCGTTCATGGGCAACTGGGCCCAGATTGTCCAGGAGTATAGTTCGTTACCCGTGACAGGAATCGACAGATATCAAGTTAAAACTTGGTAGGTTTGTGAGCACTGGGGTCTCTTTTTACTTTTTGCGGGTCCCAAACCCCACCTCCACTTGGTTCAGGGGCAATTGGGTCCAGATTGCCCATTTTTTAATGTTTTAACTTGACAATAACTAGCGATAAGACAATGAAATTCCTTTGTGCTTTTGGATAGTCGCTGGGGATATATCGTGGAGTTGAACCACCCCCCACCCTCCCCGTTCATGGGCAAGTAGGCCCAAATTGCCCAGGATTTTTTGTTTTTACCCGTGGCTGTAATCCAAGTCTAAGCTGGTATACTTGAGGAAAAAGAGGAGTAAGTACGCATTTTGATGGGTCCCGACCCCCCCCCCCCCCCCCTCCCGTTCATGGGCAGCTGGTCCCCGATTTCCCATGCGTTAAGTTCGTCTGAGGTCTCAAGTTCAACTTTTATAAATTTGGTGAGTTATATCTTATGGATGAGGAATTTGGGGAGTTATATCTTATGGATGAGGATTTTGGTTTAACTGCAACAAACTAGACGACGCGGCGTACTTCTTTAATCAGCAGTTGGAAACTGGACTATTCTGTCATACGATCGATGATATGCCGTTCTTAATTAATTGTGACAAAAGGGGATTAGGCTGCTACGATTTGGTTCACGTTTGAGCGCTTGTGCACTTGTTAGCCATAGTTTGAATATTCGCTTCATATTCGTCACCACCTGAAGGGAGGAGGGGGGGGGGGGGGGAATTTATCAAACTATCACGGGGCATTATTGCTGGTGGTTCAGGTAAGTCAACTACCTTTCATTCGATCTGGGACACCGAAAGAAGTTGAGCCTGAAGCTAAAGTGACAGTGAGGCAAAGACGGCGTAGGTTTCTACCAATTTTCTTGACTCATGAATGACAATTGCACTTTTCCCATAAGTTGTCAGTGCGCTTCGCGGTCATAAGTTCTGTACTAAAGCGACAGACACAGATTGGTCTATTCCCTGTGGGCCCTAGCCACGCGTGTTCCACGGAGACTGGATCCCGTTTTCCTGCTTTAACGGTTCCAGGAGTTGCAACCTCTCTGAAACTTAAAAGGACCATTTCCGCCAGTAACTCTTTTGTAAAGTCCAGTCTCAAAGTGAGAAATCCTTTGGAGATTGTGAAGGCAAAGACAAAACAGTTTCACGAACATGACCAAGGTTTCAATGGGATCCGAAAAGTGAATATTTTAAAAGTTCCTGATACAGACAATCGGGTCTTACATACTTCCAGAATTCCTAAACTTGCAAGGTAATCTTGCAGACCCCTTATCGAGATCTAGTACTTTTCACCGAAAAGAATATCTTATAATTAGGACCCCAAAACTTGTATATCTATGAGTTTGTAAAAGTTGTCCGTCTGTCCGTCCGTTCGTCAGCCTGATAACTGTCGAAGGGGTCGAGATATTTTGCTCAAACTTAGAGTGAGGGGTCGAAATCTAGAGGTCAAGTTCGTGGATGGGCCCTGTAGCTCTACATTTAGGGGTGGGGAAGGATGTTTAAATTAAGGCACGAAGCAAATGTAATTTCAAGCTGATTTGAGAGTCAATGTATGTGCACGGAGACATGCTGAATCTGGAACTGAACTTCATTTTCTCACCCTGCAAATAGTTCACCCGGAATCTGAGCAAGAACAGAAATTTCGTAAAATTAAAAGTTCGATACAGGGGTACAGAAACATACTAAATCTGTTTTTGAATTTTCCTTTTCGCCGGTTAAATAGTTTGCTCGGAATTTGAAATTTCAGAGGTCAGTAGACCACGTATATAAGTCGCCACTGGGGTGTGAAAACAGTAAAAGCAAGCAATTTCAGTCAACGAACCCGGCTCCGACCCCGACTTTGGACTTTGTCAAATTAAATCCTTAAAGTTTAACCGAAAAGGCTCGGATAGGACAATCTAGTTGCCCATCACTTATTCAGTTAAATTGGCTTGAAGACCCGCTGGAATTGCGCCACTTCGTTGTTCCGCTATGCACGAATAATTGATCTTCAAATAGTTGGATTTCTATGGTACCTCTATTCGCTTGTCCTTTTGTTGTATGTCTTACGAGAAAGGTTTGTGATTTTTTTGTTCAGGCACTAAGCAATCTTCACCAATCTCACTACTGCCCACTGAAAAGCCGCGTTTGTGTTGAGATTAAAATTTACCGTGTCATAGTAGAATTCCGCAGTTATTCTCAATGTGATAATTAGAGCAGCTAGTGGAAAATAAAAAAATTCAATTCAGTTCAGTTAATTGACACAAAATTAAGTTGGCTTTTGAGTTAAACCTTTAAATCTTTCCGTCCCGAGCAGTCTTTAGCCCCCGAACGCCGTAGCACACGCCCATTGAACCATTCGTGGCAAGGACCACGCGGACTTGCCTCCTATTACTTACTGACAGGGCTGCCAAATAGTTTTGAAGCATTGTATCATTTTTTTTCTCTAAAATGTGCTTTTTGTGTCATCTTTAACTAAAAATGTTTCACAAAATGTGTCATAATGTGTTGCTACAAATTGCATCAGATTTAAGTTATAAACGTATTATGTTCTATGAATTAGTTTAAAAGGGAAAGTCCAAAACCCCAGCAGGAGCGTTTTTCACTGATGGAGAGGCTGCGACAAATTTTGAACTGTGAACAGCGCAGGGAACGCTCGCTTGGTCCTGCTCGTTATTCGACACTTCGTGATTGTCCTTCACATCAGGACTTGTGAACCCCCCAGTCGAGTCATTTCTTTGGTGGTTCTATTTTCCAGAAGGATTTTGACTGGAGAATTCACCTGAGATACGAATCAAATCACTGGAAATGCGAGGGAGAGATATCGATGTCTAGTATGGTCACAGGATGAGATGGCTGTGTAAGTGACCTGATCTGACATTTAATAGACAGTTTATTAGACCAGAAAAGGACAGGGGGATGACTGTAAAAGAGGGGCTGCAGATTAGGAGGAATTTTCCAGGAAAAGCTGAAATTGAGATTTATGAAAAAGTCGAATAGGACATTTCCCGCTATCTTTTTTTCATAATTTAAATTTTGTGAGAGCTTCGATGAAAATAGTAGCAGACGTAGCATGCGTGGCAGCTAAGGGTATCAGCTAAGATTTGCGCTGTCTTGAGGCACAGACGATTATTTACCTTCAGGATTAAAAAAGTGTATGGTAGTTAAAAATGTACCATGCATATATTTTCATTTCCTTTCATTTCATTTCATTTATTTCTGACCGCCAAAGCTGGCGAGTATAAAAGAAAATAAGAATACAACACGGCCAAAAAATACATTAAACGTGGCCCAACACTTGCACAATCAAATGCTTAACAAATTTTGAAAAAACAAAACAAATAAAAAAGAACATACCATACTAACAGACACAGTCTATTTCAAACCTTGACCCAGGTTATGCTTTAGGCTATCAAGCTTAATCATGAACTTAGCGTGTTTCTGCTTCAGGATTTCAACCGGATTTTTCATCAAAGAAGAGGATTCAAATTTCGAAAAACGACATAAAAATTTCCCAAATTTAAAAAAAGTTGTTTTCAGGGAAGTTAAATTACCTTTAGAAAAATATGGCAAAAAAGGAGAACCCAGTAAAACATGTGGTAAAACTATACTATTAAAAATCTTTGCCAGTCGCTTCTTAGACAGATAATCTCTTAGGCAAACAATACTACCAAAACTTCGCGCAATTCTTTTTTCTAGATCAACTATTATCAAAGAACGAGTTAGTACCATTGACGAACTAATAGGCAAACCTAAGTATTTTAGAGAAAAAACTGGTTTCAAAATAAAATCATCTATCTTAATAAAAATAGACTGCACTAAATCAGAAAAATTTATACCCAAAATAAGAAGCTGGCATTTCTGCGGAGATAAAAGCAATCCGTGGGTTTTAAAAACTTGACAAACATAATCAACATTAATTTGAAGGGATTTCAAAGACCGGCTTATTAAAAGAATATCATCAGCATAAGCAACCCATGACAGAAACGATCTAGAATTAAAAAGAAAAGAAATAGGGATATTATCTAAACATTCAGCTAAAGTGATATTGAAAATCGTCGGTGACAGAATTCCACTTTGCCTCAGACCCCTATTTAAAACAACATTAAAATCAGAAAATTCTCCTTTCCATGCAACTCGGATCCGAGAAGAAGAAAACCAATTCCGCAAAACCAAAACAACTGAAGGGGGAACACCATTACGCAGGAGAGATGCTAAAGCCCACGAATGAATAATGGTATCATATGCTGACGCTATATCTAATGCTAAAATAAAAACTCTATTCAAAAAATTTGAAAAACTTAAAATACGAGCTAGGACACTATGACCAACATCAATATTTAAATCTTTGCGGAAGCCTATCTGATTTAAACCTTGGTTACAAATAATAAGATGTGGTAAAAGGACCAATTCAAAAAGTTTACTAAGTTGGCATGATGTAGTTATTGGCCTATATGACTTCCGATCATTTAAATTAGAACCTTTCTTTAAAATTGGGATTGTTGTCGACTTTCTAAAACTACTAGGAATAATACCGGTTTTCAAAATAATAGTAAAAAGCATGGAAATCAAAATCATGCTGTTAGCTGACATCCACTTGAGGTGATTAGAATGCAATCCATCCATGTCGTAAGAATTTTTACTCTTAAGTTTTTTCAACCCAACCTCTACCTCAGAAGCATGAATTACTATATTTTTGTGCTCATGTTTACTCAGCTCCAGCTCAAGTTCTGTATCAAGATCATCATGTGCCTTAGGAAATTTCTTTGAAAATAAATCATTAAAATGGAAAGACCAATCCTCCAACGAAATACGGCTTTTATTTGTCCCTCTTGACGAACCTGAAAAGGAACGAACAAAATTCCACATACGATTTTCATCACCAGCAATCATGCCGCCGACTTCATCACGCACAAAATCATTGTGGTTTCTTAATTCTCGACGAAAAATAGATTTATGAAGTTTCATATTTTCAAAAAACGGTCCAAAACGTGGTCTTCCCGCAGAATGCCATTGCTTAAAAGAAAAAACTGCCATCTGGTTAGCCGATTTTAAAAAATCATTAAATTTCCAACCCAAAATCCGCGTTCCTTGAAAAAACGTATCCACACCAAATGCCGACCGGGCCCCTTCCTTCAGAGCATGAACAATTTCAAAATAAAATATATCAATATTAACTTGATCTGCAGACTCAGTCTTAGACCTGTCCGATATTTTTGACAAAATTGCATCTGAAGCTTCATGATAATTTGAAACGCATTCTTTATTCCATTTAATCACTGAAATCCGTTTTCGACGACGGGGTACCGGGGAAAAATCTGATACTGGCAGAGAATAAGAAACCTGAAATGACAGAAGAAAATGGTCGCTAATTGGTAAATTTGCAGAAACATGAACTGGAAGCGACGGAACACACAAATCATGCCTAGAGCACACCACATGGTCAAGGTTTGAAACCGAACCAGAATTATGCAGAAAAGTCCAATCAGAATCTTTCGGGATTATATAATACGTCGCCAACATAGAAAGAAACACATTTGATCGGTTATCGCTCTGGCTAGTAAGATCACAATTAAAATCTCCAACGATTAACCAATCTGACGATGCTGGCAAACTATTAATTTTTCGCGACAATTCATTACAAGCATTACTGAATTCGTACTCCGAAGCTAAATCACATTTGTTTCACTTGCAGTTAAGATACGCACTTTAAGGGAGCTATAACTCATCGTAAGCATATACATCAGATACATTGATCATATACCCTTGGGGATTATGAAAATTCTTCGTTTGATCAGAATCAAGTACTCTGCCAATTATCAAGTTTCCTTCGGATCAGACCAACTATTCAAAAGTTGTGCAGGACACAAAATTCTGGTAATCCGGATTCCAATTCCCTCCACACCCCCGGAGATGGCCATAACGGGGAAATGACTGGTTCCAAGTCAATCTGATCCAATCCCTAGTACAACTGCCGAATTCATCGTACAAGTGCATCTGTAAGTACCTTCACTGGCGATCATGGAATTCGGGGAAACCTCCTTTACCCCCCTCCCCCTCAACAGTGCGCAGATTCGGTCTGTCTCTATTCACATTGTATTTACAACTTGTCCTTGTTCTTTCCCGATACATCCACTCTTAGCCTGTTCCGAAATTTCCAGTCCTCCTCAAATCGCTCCCCCCCAGAGTCAGGGGCGTCCCAAGCCTTTCTTCATTGGGGGGGGGGGGGGGGGCGAACCTGGTAAAAATTGACGGAATCGGTACATGATATTGACCGAATTTATAATTTGTTTCTACATCAGAGCAAGTTGCCTTCAAGAAGCAATGATGTAAAAAGCTGCATATAGTGTGTACAAAGTCTAAAGAGAAAATTGGCTTGTTTTCACGACCTTTCACTTTTTTTTACTGGCCTTTTACCTTTGGGGGACGTCCAGTTTTGCCGGTGTCGACAAAAAACGCAGTTGCTGCCAAGCGACAACGTCCTGAACGGCTATACCCAGGAAAAAACCTCAAACGCCAACTAAATGACGTACCTTTCTTTTAAATAGTGAAGACTGCTAAATGTGCCGCAGTCAAATTTTTTTGGAAACACTCATGATCAAAGGGCCTTTTTCCGAGCCCAAGACTACCTATTAAACCACAGAGCTGCCTGGCGAAAAAGGGTCCATCCAGGGTAAAGTAGACCTAAAGTACATTTATTCTGAGGTTCAAGGTTCAAGGTTTTATTATTTACAACAAAACAAAATAACTAAATATCAGGAAGTTACCCGGCAGAGAGGGACTGAACAAATGCTCGGGCAACATACAAAGAAGATAAGAAAATTCAACCAATAACAGATTAAGAGCGCGCCTATATCATAACAGCGTGAACAACAAGAAGAAAGAAAAACATGAAAAACAATAAGAGATTATAAAGCAACTTACCACGTCAGATCGAAGACTCAATAACCATCAAAATGTAAAAAAATATATAACCAGGGGCAAAGAATCAGAGAATCAGGACTGAACAAACCAGAGGCCAAACCACCTTTTCCAACACTCCTCATTAATACAAATCCAACAATTTAGTTTTAAACCTTTTTTTTAGTAAAGGAAGGGAAAGGCGAACAATATCTTTATCTTCTAATAAATTATAAAATTTAACTAAACAATTACGCAAACTAAATCTGGATCGTTCACATCTGATCAGAGGTTGACGAGGATCCGAACCAAAACGAGTAGCATAATGGTGGTCATAAGCGGTGGGGAGCAGCTCGCAGGAATACAAAATCGAAGGCAGTCTATTTTTGAAATAACACTCCAACATTATTATCGAAAAAAATTGCAGAAATAAAGAAACGGGTAAAATATTAAGCAACTTATAAGCACTCTTTGTGGGTGACGAGTTTGGTAGCGATGATGGAGATGGCATCATTTACATGGAGATGGCTGATGGCTGAATTTACAGCAAACAAAAATAGGCTAGTTTTCACGTCAATAGTCGTGCTTATTCCTGAATTTCTGCAATTACTAGAAGTATAAGTTAAGTAATGAATGGAAACCAGCTGAAGCTACCGTTAAATGGTAAAGAACACGAGCTAAATAAATACCACTTAAATTGCCAAGCTCAGTAACTGGGGTGAACCAAATAATGAATTCGATTACCGAAAAACTAACTGAAAAAAATAAGGAGCAGATCAGGAGCGGTATAACGACCGAATTTCGGAAGGTGATAAAACTCTTGGTAGAACCACCTAAAACATCCTATCCTGGTAACAGGTGAATCAGGGGAATTACCGAATTTGGTAACGAATTAGAACCAAATGAATCTGATTAATCACCGAATTATGAAATGAACTGACCGAATGCGATAGAACAGATACGGACTTGAGAAAAGTCCGGTGAACAACCGAATTCGGTAACGAATGAGACCAAATAGACACGTTAAATCACCAGATTTACGTAGCGACATACCGAATGCGGTGAAATCGACTCGGGCTGAACAAAAGTTGGATTAATTACCAAATTTGATAAAGAATGGGAACCAATCAACACGTTAAATTGCCTGATTTGTAAATGTGGGTACAACAGATTTTTATAAAACAGGCATCACGGCTTCACCGCGATGCCCGTTTTGACCGAATGCCCAAAATGTAGGGGGGTGCTGCGCCTCCCCCCCCTCGGGACGCCCCTGCCCAGAGTTACCGTCATGGCCAGAAACAAAATGGGATATCTGCAACCCGAGCTCTTTCCAACTGTCAAGTTTCGTTTCTGTCCGATGCTCCATTCGAGAGCTATGCTCGTCTGCAGATCCCGGATTTCCCCTCTAGCCCCACCCCTCGAAGAAAAAAAAAGCTAATCTAGGCTTTCGCAGGACGCCTGGCTAAATACATTAAGCTAATCTGGGCGCTCGCATTAGAGCGCCCGAACACAAAAGCTTGGCGAAACGGGCGCTCACCCAGGAAAGCTCAATGAAGAGCTGGCAGTGCGCCCGGAAAACTCAGTAAGGCTAGTTCAGGGTTACCCCCCCCCCCCCCCCTCGAAGAAAGAATAAAGCCAATCTAGGCGTTCGCAGAGCGCCTAACCAAATAAGTTAAGCTAATCTGGGCACTCGCAGAGCGCCCGACCAAAAAATATTAGCTAAACTGGACGCTCGCAGAGCGCCCAAACACAAAAGCTTAGCGAAATGGCCACTTACCCAGGAAAGCTCAATTGAGGGCTGTCAGTCCGCCCGAAAAAGTCAGTAAGGCTAGTTCAGGGTTACCAAGAAACTTAGTTGACATCCACCTCGGACCTAGGCCGTTCTGGGTTCTGTAACCAAGGTGTACTTTCACCAAGGGAGTTCACGACACCTTGGTTTCTATAAGTTTAATTCCGCCAGGTAACAACAGGTTCCTGGCGATGAATAACCTGAGCCATTCAAGTTTGAATTGGGGCGAAATTTAATACAATGCTGGGCAGTCTGTTTTGAGTGGGACCGGTGAACGGTCGTTGCTGGAGATGTTAAAAGTTAAGTGTTGAGTTTTATTTATTACCTGCTATCTATCGCCATTGTATTGTAAATGTAAATACACGAATATGTTTTTCTACAATTGACCAACGAGGTAGAGTTTAGTGGGTGTTTTTATTTTGGTTTTGTTAAGCATGGTCCACACCGCTCGGGGACCATGTCGTAACAGATAACTTTCCGTAACAGTAGAGAGATTAAAGACGTAGTAAAATTAACGCTTAGTAACAGCTAATTAACGCATTATAACAGTGGTCGCAGCGAGGGATATTGAACCCCAAATTTTTGTTTTCTTGAATATGGATTGTTGAAATATTTTGTTTTGTTTACGGGAGGGAATTACGGGATGTCTTGCCTCGTTGATTAGTTGTTGGAGAACTATTTGTTAGGCCTATTATTAATTTGTTCCTTTACAGTTGGTTTTCAAAATGTCTAGTGATGAGGGTGACACGAAAGACGACGTGAGAGTTAAGTTAAATGCCGATAATTCGAGTCTCGTACTGAAATTGTTGGGTTCGCTTCCTGATTATGGAGGGAAGACGGACGTATCGGAATTTTTGAAAAAGGTGGACATTTTGACGAAAATTGTGGATTGGTCGCTGTTGAAAGAGTACTTAGGTCTAAAGCTCAGTGGCGATGCATTTTCATTTTTTGTAGCTACAAAGGATTGCGACTTTGACTCGTTCAAAGAAGGGTTCGAGACCCGCTTTGCATGTACGACTCATCGAAGGAAATTAAAATACGGGCAAATCGCGTTGGAAGCCGGCCAATCATTACTCGCGTATTGCGGCCTTGTAAAAGAAGCATGCGTCGAACGTTTTGGTGAGGATGTGAATGACAGCGTAGTAATTCACGAGATCCGAAATGGTTTACCCGATAAGTACGCGAAACTCCTGTATGAAAAGTCGCCCGCTAAATTGGAAAAGTGCGTCGGGATTTCGGCAAATGCTGAAGAGGTGGAAGCAGCTATGCGTATGCGGTCGTTGGTAAAGGCAGCAGGTGCGTCTAATAACGTTTCGGCTAGTCGTGGTGATTCGCACGTTCAAAATTATCGAGGCGGTTATTCACGCGGTCGCAAGCATAATGTTTCTGTTGCCAATGGTTCGAGACCGGTACAGAACAAGTACTCAAAAGATGGAAAGCCGATTTGCAATCGCTGTTCCAAAGTGGGACATATCGCCGTCAAATGTCGCGTTCATTTAAACTCGTCCGGTCGCCAGTAAAAGCAGGTTCTCGCGACCCGTCGGTTAAAATTTTGCCTGCAGCCAAACGTGTAAATGAGGTTTATACCGGAAATTGGCAAGATCTGCCAATGATTAAATGTTTTGTCGCGAAGGATCGAAGCATTTTTTCACTTTTTGATTCCGGTGCGGCGAAATCTCTGATTAGGTCTAGTGTTTTTAGGAAACTAGATCAGTCGTGTGTGGTGGAACAAGAGAAGGAGGAGGGGGCTTTTAGGTCTATAACAGGCAATTCGCTAAGATATAGTAGTCGCGCTGTTATTAGTCTGATGTTGAATGGAAGATGTGCTACATTTGAAGTTTATGTTTGTGATGAGTTGCCGTACCCTCTCGTAATTGGTTTCACCGATATGAAGCGTAATAAGTTGATGTTTGACGCGGAATTTTGTGAGGTTTTCTTCAAAGACAGATTGTCTAAAGACTCACGAGATTGTAATGTTGTGGCTGTAGAGGCAAAAGTTGAGGCGAAGAAATCTGAATTAGGTTCGAATCCTAACGTCAGGGCTGGATTTCATTCCGCTCCGGAAAATGCCAGTTCCGTAGAGCCACCGATTTTGACAGACGCGACCGTTTTCGAGGCTTGTAGCGAGCCTATACCGGTTACTGATCGAGTTGTTGTTATCATATCAAACCGTGTTACCGTTAACCCTTCGTCAATTTCCCGCATAGATGTTTGTTTGAAAACGAAGAAAGCTACACCTACGTTAGGCTATTTTCCTGGGAAACAGTATAAAGGTTTAGATATTGAAGATCAAGTTGTTGAGGTTTCCACGAGTGGTCGTTTCTGCTTACTCGTTACCAACACATCAGATCAACCTGTTTCTCTTCGTAAATCAGAGATAGGCTACTTAGTCCCGCTATGCGAGTCAGACATTCATTCTGATGCGAAAGGGGTTATTAACTATGTGTCTGGTTTGATAAATAGCGTCGCTGTTAGCAATACGAGTACTAAGCCTAGTGATCTATCCGTTCCTAAGGACCCTAAGGATATGACGAAAGAAGAATTCACCGAACTGTTCGATTTGTCACATCTGGAATCAGAACAAGTCAAGAATCACTTCTTAGATTTAGCGTACAAACGGAGACTAGCTTTTGCTACGCACGAATCGCATTTAGACGCTTGTGATCTCATTTCACATGCGATTAATACGAATGGTGCACCACCCGTTAAGAGTCGCCCTTACACTGTGCCCCATGCACAGCGTGAGATACTGAAGTCTAAGATAGATGGTTTGCTAGAATCTAAGATAATAGAAGAATGCGACGGACCGTACTCTTCACCGGTTATTTTACTGAAGAAGAAGAATTTGGGAGAGTATGGAATGGCTGTCGACTACAGAAAATTGAATCGAGATACGGTGAAAGATTGCTACAATTTACCGAATATCCAAGATATGCTGGATCGCATGTCTCTTAGTCGTGTCTTTTCGCAGTTAGATTTTTTGTCAGGATTCTACCAGTGTTTAGTGGAGGAAGAGGACAGGGATAAAACAGGTTTTATAACTCCATTTGGCCTGTTCCGTTTCATTCGAGCGCCGTTTGGTCTGTGCAACATGCCAGCAACCTTCCAACGCTTGATGGAACGAGTGTTTAGATCCCTGTTGTTCAAGTACCTAGAATGTTTTTTAGATGATGTTACGGTTCACACACGAGATACGAAAGATCAGTTAGATTGTCTAGAGGTTGTGTTAGATAAGGTAATTGAGGCTCATCTAAAACTACGTCCTTCCAAATGCTCGTTTCTAGCTACTTCAGTTACGGTGTTGGGTCATGTTTTGTCGAATGGTACAATAAAACCGGATCCGAATAAAATTGCCGCGATTAAAAATCTGAAATATCCATCGAACATAAAAGAAGTTCGGTCTGCGGTCGGTTTATTTTCGTGGTTCCGGAAATACGTACCAGATTTTTCCCAGATCGCCATGCCTCTTACGGCATTGATGAAAAAAGGCATTCCATTTAAGTTCGAAAGTGTTGAAAAAGCAGCTTTTGATATTCTTCGACAGAAACTTATGGTGGAGCCTATCCTTGGCTTAGCTAGACCAGGAGAAGGTGGTTACATACTATCTACAGATGCTTCAAAAGAGGCAATTGCTTGTAAGTTGTCGCAAATGCAAGATGGGAGGGAATTTGTATTGCATTATGGTTCTCGTCGTCTTAATAAGGCTGAGGCTAATTACACAGTTACGGAGATGGAAGCACTTAGCGTAGTTCATTTTAACAAGCAGTTTCGTCAGTATCTTTATGGTACCCGCTTCAAAGTAGAGACTGACCATAACAGTCTCCGTTGGCTTATGACGACAAAAGAGCCTACTGGAAGACTAGCTCGTTGGGCGCTAACTCTGCAAGAGTATGACTTTGAGATTGTTTATCGTCCTGGACCGATGAACGTTGTCCCGGATGCTTTAAGTCGTTTGCCCACGATTAATTCTATTTCTCCACAGCCTAAGTTACTTTTCCCAGTGTTACCGCCATCTATTGATTTATCGCAGCTTCGGAAAAGTCAAAAGCAAGATAAAGATTGTCTTGCAATGATTCGCTATTTGTCTCAAGGTGTACAAATGCCGTACGATTTGGAAAGAAGAGTTATAAGGGAAATTCAGAATTTTTTTGTTGAGGATGGAATTTTGTGTCATGCGTCTGTGCCGTCTGGGAAATGTCGAAAGTCTGATGTCGTGTTAGTCCCAGTAATACCGCATGCTATGATTCCTCAGATTTTGAATGATTTTCATGAATCACCTTACGGAGGTCATTTTTCATCATCAAAAACGTACGCAAAACTTCGTGATCATGTTTTCTTCTTTAAGATGTACTCAGTATGTAAGATGTTTTGTGAATCGTGCGAAAAATGCCTAAAAAGGAAACCGATGAATGTTACTCCGAATGCTCCTCTGCAGGAAATGCCTGTCCCTGCAGGAGTACTTGATATGGTTTTTGTTGATTTAGTTGGACCATTTCCGAAAACGTCCAACGGTAATACGTACATATTATCGATTACGGATTATTTTTCACGTCATGTACATCTAGTACCCATTGTGGACGCTAAAGCCAATACATTTTTGAGAGCTTTTGTTGAGAAATATTGTCACATATTTGGGTTTTGTCACACACTGATGTCTGATAATGGTAGTCATTTCAAAAATTCAGAAGTTGATGTTTTTTGTAAAAACATGAATATCGTGCACAAATTTTCTAGCGCGGAACATCCTGCTTCAATGGGAATTTTAGAGAGAAGACATAGAGATATAGCTTCCATTTTGTCTCAGTTTGTAGACCAGTCACATCGAGATGACTGGGACAGTTGGCTTTCTTACGTTTCTTTTTGCATGAACACCGCTTTCCATGAGTCCTTACAGGATAACAGCTTTTTCCTCATGTTTTTGCGTGACGCCGTTCTGCCGGTAGATGCCCTCATGAAATCCAGAACCTTTTATGATTCACACGTATCATATAAATCGGAAATGCTTGGAAGGATGCAGAAAACTTACGAACATGTGTGGAAAAATATTGATGAAAGTAGGGATACGCAAAAGTTTCAGCATGATAAAAAGTCACATTTTAAACCACACGAAGTGGGAGACGTGGTTTATTTAAGAATTTTGAAGAAGGGAAGAGCACATAAGTTGAATGACACTCATTTTGAAGGACCTTATCGTGTGATTGCAAAGGTCGGAGTAGTCGATTACGTCATAAAACATATGCATAAAAAGTTGAAGCAAAAGACGGTGCACTACGATTTGTTAAAACCGGGAAAAACTCGTAACCCTTGGGTGGTTGACCCACCTGACCAGGGGGAGGAAGAAAGGGAGGATTCCGATTTTGGGGATGGGGAGGATGTAGTTAGAAATAGTGACGTTAGCAACCCACTAACCCAATCTAATGATGACACAGACTTGGAAGCTGCAGATCTGTCTGTATCTATTCCGCATCCTCGCACTCCCAATGACGGTAATTTGACGACAAGGACGGATGCTCGACCAACTTTGACTAGTACGCCACTTTTGACTCGTACTGAGACACGCACACAGACACCACGTCACACGCCATTTCATTCATTTTTAAGTGCAGAAGATTCTGGACACTTACAGCCGCGTGCGCTTTTCCCAGAAAATGATACAGATCGTAGTGAATTGGTGCTGGAATTGTCGGAATCTCCAGAGGAACCGGCTGTTGAGGATAGTCCGACGGTTGACCCACCAAATTTGCGCCCTTCACGAATGACGAAACCACCGGAACGATTGGGATATGATCGCCCTGGCGGAGTAAACGCCACAGGCATTGATAAGGCGATGGCCTTGAGCATTTTACAGAAATTGTTGGAATGATCTTGTATCACTCCAAAAATTACTGAAGAAACTTGTTGTTTTTATAGGAAATAGGATGTCGAATAAGAATTTTTTGGGTGTGTGAAAATTATGTTACTTGTGATATGTTGCTGGTGATTTCCAGCTTTTGTAAATACCTTGTCTACCGCTATGAATTTTGCAGGTGATGATTTTTGTGATGAGTTATGTCAACCACCTCTGTCGCTGTCATCGACTGCATCGTCAGGTCACACCCTCTACAATAAACCGCGAAGAAGATGTCATGCCCAGCAATTTGAAGCAGCGTGTTGCAGCCCAAAGTCAGCCTAAGTCTCAGCTCGTATGGGAGATGTTTCCCTCGTCAGTTGCCGTTGTTGCGCGTACAGTTCAGTACGTCGCCGAAGGAACTGTCTGCTGTTGCTGTGTGGTGGCGTTCAAGCCACAGGTGTGCTCGATACTGAGCAGTTTGAAGA